>KQ435784.1:249627-276777 GCA_001276565.1 Melipona quadrifasciata | reverse complement strand
ACCGATGCCATAAACGGCTCGTAGCGAGGCGCGGAAGAAACTTGTGGGACAACCTAATATAATTCAATTATTACTCAGACGTGCGTTTTTTGTGACACTTTTTGTACCATCTGTAACTGGAAGATTTGGAAATTTTTCCTGGCTCGAAGGTTTTTGACCTTTGAGAGAATCGAGCATAGTCGAATCGGTGGTCGACTGGAAATAACAGAGTTCTCGATACCGAATGGCGAGGCGAGCACGACTCGTTCGAGTGATCTCGCAGGCGTTTGAGATTCACGGCGTTGCGTCGGTATATGGATGACGGATGAATTAGCCGCGCTCGATTACCATTCAACCTGGTGCCTACTATATCCGCTGCACATCGGACCTTCTGCGTACAAATCGAAGGCTAAATATGGCCGGCCATTGACTGTACGCAGGTGCCCGTGAACGCAGGTGCGTCGTACACCAGAAATTACGACCGGCATTCTCTCGACTTGCCACTCGAAGGATGTAGACGACTCGAAACAGAAATCGCGAGTCTTTCGCAAAGATACTCCTAATACGTTTGTTCAACAGTTGGATAAAAGCTCGCGATACAGTTGAATTTACTTCCGAGTGTCGTACTTTTCACGGATTTTTTCTCAGTCCCTGAAACTGATTCTTTGTGAATTTTATATACTTTTATCGACATTATTTCTTTGCCAGTTTTATCCCTGACACGCAAGACAGTTGCAAAACGCGTCGAGAGCCAGCCGATCCAACCGTATGACGCATCTTGAAAATATAATAGGTTTACGTGGGCAAGCATCTCGTTCGGAAGAATGCGCGCTGTGGGCAGCACACAACCGCGACTCTGTATTTTATACATCGGTTTAGTCAGAAGATAATTCTGTTTTTCGAAAAAGAGAAAAGGAAGAATGTTAAATTCGTCCTTCGTTAAAGAACCGACCAGTTACTTTTTGCCCAACCTGATAACATATTTTTCTCCAATTCCCGTTTAACTTGTATTCAGTTGATCGTTGATTTGATACAGACTTTGCTTCGACTATTTGAAATTTTCCTGAAGAGTGTAACGCAAGTGGACGAAAGGTTGGTCGGATGGTGCTGATGGATTATCGAGATTGACCGTGAAACTCGCCGACCAAGTTATCGATGAACCGACGCACGCGAGCGATTGTCAGAACCTTGGCTGCACTTTCGCGGAACTCGGGCTGCATTTCAATGGAACAAACCTCCGCGGTTTGCCCGATTTCTCGATACACTTTCGAGAGAGAGACAGGGGCATGCTCGTTCGTGGAATTTTTTCAAAAGCAAACGCGCGCGCAGAGGGAATTTTCAAAGTTTGTGAACGGGAATTCATTCCGTGCACGGACGACGGTTCGACGATGGTTCGAAAGCCCTCCGCGCCCTCCTCGCGGGTTTATTTAGAACGCGGCGATGCCGGATTCGAGCCTCGCTTTCTCCGGTGTTCGCGTTCTAGGTAGCGCGTGTAACCACCGAGCTGACGAACGCCTCGTGCGTCATCGCGCGATTGTTAATCGACTCGGATGACCAGGCCAAGATCGAAAGCGCACGATAGATCGCGAGGCACGCGATTGCAGAAACGGAATTTTTTTACTTTTGGCTCCGAGTTTCTGCCGGTGAGCAGAAATTCTGTTTCGAAATTTTCCTCGTTTCGAGATTTATTTGCCAGCTGTTTCGCAGCCGACGTGCAAGTTGCCTAGTTGGAATAATTTTTCAAACCATAATTTTTCGTCGCACGTTTTTCGTCCTCCGCCGCGACTTTTTCCTTTCTTCGAATTTAGAAGAGCAATCTCAGAAACACTACCAGACGTGACACAATGGCGTAGAAATGTAATTTCCACCGTATATAGATTCAGGAGAATGGAATCTTTTTGATTCTTCTTTGTCCAGATAATTTGGATGATTAGGCATTCCCTTCTTTCGGTTGTTGGAATCTTGAAATCTTCTCGATCGATTCGAAGATGAAGGAATACAGGCATCTGTATTGGGTCGAGCCAGGCACTTTCCACGAAATTCCTTTTCGGCGCCTCCTCCTCCTCCTCCTCCTCCTCCTCCTCCTCCTCCCACTCCTCCCCCCGGGTTCAGTTTCGTCATGGCGCTTGCTGGAAAGAAATCGGAAACTATCGGCGACGTTGGATGCATTCGTCCAGCCGAATTAGCCTTTTATTTTATTTTTAAACGGCGCCCGAAATGCCGCTATTGTGCTCCGAGAAGCGAAAGTCATCGACGATGTTCACACACGCCTTAGATTCCGGTTCTTGGCTGTCCTTAACATTGAAACGGGGCTGGTCGTGTTCGACCTTACGTCGAGAGGATGTTTTGCAACTTGGAGATTTCACTTCGATACTCTGCATTCTCGCCGATGGCCGATGGGATCGTGTCGATCGACTACACTCGCGAGTATTTCCTTCCCTTTCGACCTCTTCAGAGCAAAATGGGATGGCGCGGACGGTCTTTGTCCCAACGAGATTTTGCAGACGCCACCGCGCGCCGAACAACACTTTGCAAAAACCGGTCGTCAACTTGACCCAGATTACGCGTCGACGATCGCCAATTTCCATTACGTCTCGTTACCGCTGTGACGGAGATGGAACGACCTTAACATTGCATCGGCGCGTACGCGCACGTTGTGATATATCGAGCCGCAACGATCTTCGAGGGACCTTAGATCCTCGACGACTCGACATCGTCGGTCAACGGAACCACCACAGATGGAAATTTCGATCGAAACTCGAAAGAAAACGAACAAAAGGCGAACATCGCTCTTCGAAATGTCGAAATATCGTGGAGTGTGAAACGCAAGTTTGTAGGTGTCCTTATGTAAAACCTTCTTCGGAGCGCAGAAACGCGCAGAGATACGATATCAGGGGGAAAGCGAGTAAGAATCTCCTCTCGGAGAAAGTCCTTTCCTCTTCCTCTCCAGTTGAACAACACCTCGCTTTACTCTAACGACTCAACTCTCGTTAGATCGTGAATTTCCATGCGCGTGCATTAAAACCGTTTTGCAAGTTGCAGAGCATGATCCAACCCCTTGGATCACCTGGGCCGACAAAAATTTGTTTACACGTTTTCCATCAGTTTTCAACACTGTAACCTACGCTATTTAGATTGCAGGATATTAAACCTTTACAGTGATACGTCCATCAGAAAGATGTATTTATATTAATTAAAAAATAAGTATGGGAAATTTTTGACAACAACGCAGAGCTCGTTCTTTAGAGATGCCACTGATACCGTGGCAACGGTAAAGAGTATTTTCAAGGTTGCTCGAGTAACAAAATTCTTTGTCTTTCGATCGGTTTAATTACAAAGTAATTTTGGTAAATCAATTGCAAAATAATTAGTAAACTGGCTCTGGAGTCGAAGGACACGGGACAGTGACAGGGACGATAAATTCTGTTCTCTGAGAGAGAAGAAGAACGGGCGAGAGGACGCGAAGAAGAGTCGGCGAACGGCCGATGTCGCAAAACGGAAAGTTGTTGCGAAACGAGGAAACAATTATAGAAACGCGACGGTATTATTTGTCATTATTCTATTGCGCAAAAGTGTAACGCGGCGCGGCTGATTGTTCGTTACGAGCTCTATCGTGCATTTCTCCCCGAGAGGAAATGAATACGGGGCCGCGCGCCTTACGAGAATAACTCGTAATTGTACTTCATTTGCCGGAGCTGCTGCGCGCGCACAATCGTCCTTTATCCCTCTTCTCTTCGATGCTCCTGAAAGCACGGGCGACTCTCGCGGCAACGGAGCGAGAAAGTCATCCTGGGGTTGCCGACCAGCGAAACCAGACGCGCTTTCAAACTCCAACTCCAACTCCCTCGAGCTCGCTTTTCTCAAAAAGGAGAAAGTTTTACTTTTCCAACGAGACTTTGAAAAATTTTGCTCCTTTCAAATTGGTTGGACAGTCGGTTTTGTACGACGCGAAAGATTTTCACTTTCAAGAAAACAGAGAGAGAGAGAGAGAGAGAGGACATCTGGATGCGCGCGTGTACATTTCCCGTCGAAAGGATCCGAGTGATTTAGATTAGAATCCAGCCATCCTTCAGACTACGGATTCTACTCTAAATTCATGTTTTTGAGGATACGATCAGAGAGGGGTCCGAAATTTCTTTGATTTTAAATTGGTTGGGCATTGATCCGCGACAAATTGAATAAAAAAAAACAAATTTCTTTTAGTAAGAAATAATTAAATAATACTACTCTGTAGTATTAGATAACGCGCGTCTCGCGCAATTCTGCACTTTTTTAAATTTTGCCGTGGCTACAGCAGCCGACTTCGACGACATTCATCGAAAGGTCAACGCAGTATTGCTCGTCTCTGGACACGAGGAGCGTACCGCACGCCGCGAACTCCGCTTTTAAAAGTCACGTGTACGTGACTGTGCAAACAACCAGGCTCTCCGGTATCGCGCGAATAAAATTCCATTTTCTGGTGTCGCGCTGTTTGTGCTCGAGCAGAGCGATACGGTTGGCAAGTCTGCGGGTCATTCGAGGAAGACAACGCGCGTTCGAGTGGACGGCGTTTAATTATTCACCGGTGATCCTTGATTCGGACCACATTCCGTCGAGGATTTCCCGTTTCGCTCGACCTCTGGTCGCGATCGCCGTTACCATCTGTCGCAAAGGACGGCCGTTTCCGTCGTTGCGTCAGAGACCGCCAATTCTCGCGCGCTTACTCGAAGAATGTCAAAACATCAAATCGCACGCTTGTGCATATCGTTCGAGTAGCCATTTTCACAAATCGATAATTTTACCACGGGAATTTGAAGATAGAAAAATGAACGCGTATGATTTTCTATTTATTTTTTGAACGCAGAAGCACCGTGTACATCGTTCGAGTAGCCATTTTCACGCGCCTCCCACGATCTATCGATCTCTCGAGTTTGCTTCTCTCTCGCGTTATCAGACCGGCGCCGTGACGCGACTCGGATGGTCTTTGCGAGTGAAATGCTTCTTGCGAAGGCTTCAAGGCCGACGAGATACCGCCTCTCACTTTCGTACCTCGCGCGACCGAGACTCGTCGAGTTTGCTCTTTCTTCTTCTTCTTATTCCTATTCCGTCCACTTTTATTTTCCTTTTCTCTTTTTCGTCTGTCTATGCTCTGTCGTTCTCTTCTTGGCATTTCTCTCGAGCATTTCTCGACACGGTAGTAGGTGACCCATTTTACAAAAAATTCGTTTCTTTCTATCCCAGGGGCTGGGTCAGATGGTTTTATCGTTAAGAACCGATTCGACGAAATGGTAAAATGGTAAAACGTCGGGGCGAAGGTGGCGTCGTCGATGTCAATGGGATAAGAGAGCTGAGGAGCGAATACGGTTTGAGAGAGAGAGAGAGAGAGAGAGGTTTACAGTTTGGGGGAGTGGTACGTGCGCGCGAGATGTATAAAAGATGAGAATGCGAGAGTGCAGATGGAGCACGCCCTCGACATTCCAAAGCCGCTCGTTGGAATTTCTCTTGCTTACATCCCACGCCGTAGCCCGCGGAACCGCGTATGTTAATATACGCCGGAGGAAAGTATAATAGCGTGTAACTCGCGAGACAAGAGGCGGCGATTCCTAGACCCGTCAAGGTTAAACTTGAAACACCCACGACGACGATCGAAAATTCCTCCGTCCTCTGCATCGACCGAGCAGGTTTCTTTCGTTTCGTTTTCTTTTTTTTTTTTAACAATTTTATTGTACTAATTTACATTTATACAGTGAGTTATACCTCGAGTATAATCGATGAATGGCAGCCTTCTTCTTATACACCTGTACGTCGTTTGAAGCTTTTGTCGAGAACGCTTTTTCTGAATTTCTTTTCAATCGGTAACGCAAATCGGTAACGTTTCCACGAGTTTTTACGCGCGATATTTCCTTCTCTTCGCGCGGATTGCAAAAGAGAGGGAGAGACTTTCGTTTCGCTTGTTCGTCGAAACAAAGAAGAAGGGAGAAAGGTTCGCTTCGTCGGTCGCTGGACTTTTTTCTTCGCCGTTGGATCGGTCCCGCGTTGGATCGAACAAAGCTGGAAATTCGCGCGTTTGTCCTCTCTCGTCTCGTCTCGTCTATCCTCTGCGATAGGGTTTCGGTTTCACCTGCACCTCCTCCCGTTGGGTCTCCTCCACCTCCTCTTGCAAAGGCTTGCTTCCCTTGGAACCGCCGAACCTGCCGCGTCCCGACGACTTTGCCTCGCTCGCGCCGTTCGCCGTGTTCTTGCTGCGGCTGTGCGTGGTTGCTCTGGAAACCGCGAAACAATTCTCGCCGTTAAAAACTATTTCATCGATTTCACTCGTCTCTCCTTTTCTTCAAGTTCTTAGCGAAATTACTTAAAAAGTTGTTTGTTTCAATTACTTGGATCTAGGCGTCGTCGTGTCCGTGCCGATTTGCGTGCCGGAGGTTTGCTCTCGATGAGAACTCGGCCCCACTTGAGCTCTTCTTCTCTTCAGCGCCGCCAGCAGATCCTGATTCGACCTGGAAACGAAAGACTTTGGTTAGAACGCAGCCTACCATCCAAGTAATCGTACTTTGCAACTCGTGCTTTCGTCAGGAGACAGAATCGTTCGTTCATGATCGTACCCGACTAGTACCCGATTCGTCTCACTGAAAGGCCCAGAAGCAACTGTAAAGATTTATTGACGATCGATAGAAAACAAATTACACGTGCGCAAGTGTACCACTCCCCCTCGCGAGTCACGTGATCCAAATCAACCAATCGCTAATTTTCGTTGCACCCGAAGAGGCCCGATTTTCTGAGTTACCGCTAAAATCGCTTTCGGCGATAGAAATTAATACACCCGTCCCTCCATTTACTTTTTACACGCAATCTGAACATACTACGCGGCCAGAAAACACCAACTGATCCAAACGTACAACGAGCCCTGAAAAATTCCACGAGATAGTTAAAGAAACGACGAAAGCCAGACGAAAGATAAGTTTGAGAATAGATCAACGACGAGTGGAACTTGCAAATATTTCAAGCGACGAGGACAATGAATTTATGAGTTTCGATTAAAAAAAGAGAGGTTGATTATTTTGAATCAAAGTAGCATTGACACCGAATAAAACGTACCTTTGCTTTTACATTGATTTATTTTTCTTTGCTAACCCATAGCAATTTATTCTCTTTCCACTGTCGCATAAATACTCCACGGAAATGGAGGGACAAAGTACAAATTCGAGGCTGACAATGCGAAAGTGGACATTGCGGAGAACGGGGAATTACCTGAAAGGTCTGACGCCGCCGCGAACTTTCTTCGAGGATTCGGTCGTGGTGGTTGGAATTTCCTCCTGCTGGTCTTGACTGTCGTCCAGTTCTTCCTCGCCTTCTTCCTCGACCTCGGCCGGCTGCTCGACCGCCTTGGCGGTGGTCGACTGCGCCTGCAATGGGAGGATCGCCAATCGTTATCGATTCGCTCTCGGGACTCGGTTGGTCGAGTCCCCATCGTTTCGAGCTCGCGGAAACTCACGGCTGCCGTCGCGGCTGGTTTCCTTCCGACGTTCACTCGCCCTCGCGACGACAACAGCCCTCCGAGCCGGCCGGAGGTGGGCCTAGCCGGCGCAGGGGTCACCGGAGCTGCCGGCTCCTCCTCGTAGTCGTACTCCTCCTCTGCCGATCTCACCGCCGCTATCAGACTGATCCCTATCAATCTGCGAACGAAACGCGCTCTTACGTAAACCAGCCGAACCAATGTACAGGGTGTTTGACCAAAGTCGGAATATTTAGTCACTTTTCACGTAGGAAACGTGTATCTTTTTTCTCTAATCGCCTATGTTCAGATGTCTTTGTAACATGATCTTCAAATGGCTTTGAAGTATGAAAATTTTTTAACGAACTGAAATTTGAATTTCATGAATTTTTGGACTATTCGTTTATTAGGACTCTTTTTCACGTACCATCTACTCTGCGTAACGTGTACCCAGTTGCTCTGATCTCAACATAGAGCTTCGTTCCTTTTAAATTTTTTCTTTCGATAGCTACGCACGCGTTAAGCATTTTGGATACTTTGGAGTATCACGAGATCACGTCATTCCGTTCTACTTTTTATACTTGAATTCGGACTCAGTCTCTTTGATCGAACGTGCAGATACGTGCCTGCTGCATCGAGAAAACAGGAAACGTCAGAGGCAACGAACCGATCGGCGAGAAACCCGCGGCAGCATCCGACGGCCATTGCTCTTTCCGCAACGAGATATTATTAGAATCTCACCAGCGGAAGGAACTTTACGCGCCGCGGCAGTTTTTTTCTTTCTCTGCGTACGTTGTTACCATCACTCGATCGAAAGAGAAAAAGCGCGTGAAAGGCTATTGTTCGAAAGGAAGGAAGCTCGCTTCGCACACTAGCCTCGAGGCTAGTCGACGCATCTCTAGCAGGATACGCGTTCGATACGCGTGGTCGGTGCAACTTTCGCCAAGGATCGAAAATAGAATCCGAGGACGTTCGTCGTCCTCCTCCACCGTGGGTGGGGAATCTTGGGTGCGCTCGCGCGATCGGCGCACGAAACCGGCGTGCACCGGTGCTCGCGGTACCCCAGCCGCGAGGCACACGCTCGTCGTTGTAGTGTACACTCGCGTGTATAACACCAGCTGGATTTTGACCTGTGACATTCACGTACGAAACTCACTTTCTCTGGCTCGGGCTCGTGCAGCTCGGCTCGCGGTGGATTTGTCGCGTCGCGCGTTTCGACGTGCCGCCGCCGCCGCCGCCGCGGCTACGTGAGACGGCTGACAAATGTCGCGTGAAAACTAGCCGAATTCTCGTGCCTCTTCACCAAACGAAAGAAAAAAGAGAAAAAAGAGAGAGAAAAAAAAAAGGAAAGGAAAGAATCGGTGAAACTCGCACCGATCGCGGCGTCGATCTCGAATTTGGAATTTCTCGACGACAAAACGATCGGGTCTCTCCCGAGTGCTTTCTCGTGGCTGGCCTTATACCCTGACGCAATTCCGTCGCTCGCTCCGGTGACCAGAGCTGCGATTGTGACATAACGTCACGGTTATTCGTTTTCGTGGCTCTGTTGCTCTTTTCGTTCTTTCGTCACGCTCTTTCGTGCCGAGAAACTACTCGGCTCGATCGGGCAATCGAACCTCTCGATTCGGCTCTTTGTTAAAATCGGGTTGCGTAGGTGCGTTCTTCGGTTCTCCGTCGGGAGAACGAAAGGACAAAGAAGAAAGAAATGGCGTGTGAGAGAAGGTGTCTCTGGAATCTCGGTTGATCTAGGTTAATTACCATTATCACGACGCACGCAGCTGCGCTGCCAGTCTAATTGATTTCCTGGTTGAGAACAGGATCGAACGCGGTCTCTCGACGGTTTGCATAACGCGTTGCTCGCTCTCTCGCTCGCGAGCCGATGGAAATTCACTTACGACAGCAACGCCGAATAGCAGGAGGCTTGAAACGGCTTAGCTACAGCCCGGTACGTGCACCTTTCGAAGGCCTTGGCCACTCTCAATGTGGATCAAATCACTCGTCTCTGTCCGGTATCGATCGACGGTATTCGACGGCAACGTGTGTTTACAGTTTGCGGGTATCTCGGGCACGTATGATAGAATTTCTCGCGATCGAACGGCTGTTGGGTCGGAAAATTCGTCTAAAATCGCGGACTAAAATTTTGCAGCAAAGCGGGAGAAAATGATTATTTGCCAGCGAAAGAGGCTGGATAGGTACGAGGTGGCGACTGTCGGTGAGATACTCACGCGAGAATGGCTAGCTTCATGGTGGCCGTTGGCAGGCGGACGAAACGTGGCGACGAAAAAGCTGGTGGTTTTCTCCGGATGTTGACGTTGGCTGCGCGTGCTACGCGTGGAAACGTGGATCGGACTGTTACCACGGGCGCGAAGCCGCGAAGAATGAGTATGGCGTATGAGGGAACCGAAAGCACACCACTGCAATCGCGGAGGCTGTGTACTTTGGAGTGCCGAGCCGAGTTTCCCCTTCTCTCTATATATATATGACTCTGTCACTCTCACTCGGCCAGCAACCACCCGTGGCCGAACCCATCCACGTCCACCTATGCCTGCCTGCCTGCCTCTGCCACTCTGACATATCCTGAACGATAGCGGCGCGACACGCGATATCCACGTAGCCGTTGTTCGCCCGGACAATCGTCCGCCTCCGTCACGCGTGGGCGTGAAATCGCAAGTGCAAATTTCCTCGGCTCGCTCTCAAACAGCCCTCATTTGCCCTTCTGAATTTGCTAGTCGCAAGTGACTCGATGACGCAAAGACGACTGATCGAGCATCGAATCGAATCGATAGTCCCTCGAAACGAGAAGGAATCGGCCCGCTTAGGACCGATGTTTTATAGATCGAGCGTAAGCAGTGAAAGTGAACGACACCTCGAAGGGGCCTCGTGACTGTTCGTAGCACGGAGAGAATACCAGATATCCTGCTGCCCCCCCCCTCCTTACCCCTTAATCTCCTTTCGCGGACCAAGCTTTTGGCACGCGCTCCGCTCGATCCTTTCTTCGGCTTTTTTTTTCCGCTCTTTTCGATTTCCAGCGCATCCATTTCTCGCGTTTTCAATGCGTCCCGTGGAAAACGCCAACGTTTCGCGGCCGTAAATGTCGGCTAGCCAGTTCCGTTTCGCGATCGGTATCGCCGAGCGAAAAATGAAGAATCGCAGAGGCAGCGCGATTCAACGGTAAATCCTCGTTGCGCGGAATCGGGAGAATGTCCCGGCGAGAGAGAGGTCGTAAATTTCCAAGAGGATAAAGAAAGCCTCTCAGCTGGCGTTGTTGGTTGGCTAGACAGGACGATTATCCTTGAAATTCCACCGTGTCGTCCGCGGAGGAGGATAAACCTGGCTCACCGAGAAACTGTCGACGGGAAAACTTTGTTTCGTTTCGTTCGTTCGTTGGATTATTCCAGGAAACAGTTTCGAGAGTTTTCGAGACTCTTTCAAAGTTCATTCCGATTCTGCATTCTGATTTTTCGGATCGATTCGGGATCCAGGGAAACGTCGAATCGTTTCGATCGTCAGGAAAAAAAGTACAGATAATTTACGAAACGCATGCACGAATTTGTCTCTTCAATACACAGCACCCCTGTACGTTCATGGGAATCGTTACGAAATAAATAAAAATAACAGTGTTGTAACAAATAATAACAATATTGCAATAAAGAAATAACAATGTTGTAACAAATAATAACAATATTGTAATAGATAAAGTTAAAGGAATAACAATGTTGTAATAGATAACAACAACATTGTAATAAAGAAATAGCAATGTTGTAACAAATAATAACAATATTGTAATAGATAAAGTTAAAGGAATAACAATGTTGTAATAGATAACAACAACATTGTAATAAAGAAATAGCAATGTTGTAATTATTATAATAACAACATTGTAATAAAAAAAATAACAATGTTGTAATAAATACAAATAATAGAAAATAACAATATTGTAATAAATAATAACAATATCGTAATGAAGAAATAACAATGTTGTAACAAATAATAACAATATTGTAATAGATAAAGTTAAAGGAATAACAATGTTGTAATAGATAACAACAACATTGTAATAAAGAAATAGCAATGTTGTAATTATTATAATAACAACATTGTAATAAAAAAATAACAATATTAAAATAAATAATAACAATATTGTAATGAAGAAATAACAATGTTGTAACAAATAATAACAATATTGTAATAGATAAAGTTAAAGGAATAACAATGTTGTAATAGATAACAACAACATTGTAATAAAGAAATAGCAATGTTGTAATTATTATAATAACAACATTGTAATAAAAAAAATAACAATGTTGTAATAAATACAAATAATAGAAAATAACAATATTGTAATAAATAATAACAATATCGTAATGAAGAAATAACAATGTTGTAACAAATAATAACAATATTGTAATAGATAAAGTTAAAGGAATAACAATGTTGTAATAGATAACAACAACATTGTAATAAAGAAATAGCAATGTTGTAATTATTATAGTAACAACATTGTAATAAAAAATAACAATGTTAATAATAAGTAAAATAAAAACTCTCGTTTTAATATAAATTCTAATAAATCTCGATATATAATGTCACATAATTCTAATTCTAATAAAAATTGGGGTTAATCTGTCAAACATTCTATGATAATATTAATATATCGTAATAGTGTCGCGCACAGGTCTGTGGAATCACCGTGGTGGCACCGCGAGTATTGATAAGCGCAACTGTGCAGGCGTGACCTACGATTAACAATACCGATGGACGAAAGTTAGTCGGGTGTCGACCTTCCTTCGGCTCGGTCCGTTCGGTCCGTCTTGTATTTACCGATAAAATCAATTCCAGACGGGTCGGTGTTTGGCGTCGCGTCGTCGCGGTTATTCACGAGATATTCAGGACCTTCCGCGTGTGTAAATGTCAAGTGGTGTTGTTGCTGCAAGTAAGTACAATTGCGCGCGCGTTCCACGTTTCAGCTGGCATTCGACACCCATGCGAGTACACCGAATCATCCTTAGCTCCCGTGACTCTCGCAATTGGCATACCAACGACAACGTTCCTTCAACATTTCACGATCTTTTTCGTTCTAATCCGAGTGCAAACGTTTGCGAAATTTCACGACACACACACACACACACACACGTCTGAAAGGGCTAGCTAAACTTTTGCATTTTGTGTGCCAATTTTTTCTATTCAAGCGAGCTTCGAGTGCGCTCAATTATTTTAACACGTGCTATCAATAACGTATAGGAAGGAAAAATGAGTAATAATAGTAACAGTATCTTACTCTAATACTCGCTATTGTTGGAAAAATAATTGTCGCGATCTTCCGGCCGGGGGTCGTCGCCGATCGATCGCGTCGCAGACGAATCGTCCGTCTTTCTCGTTTTAAAATTGGCGGTTGCTACTCGCGCACGTTCGCTCGAAGGTGAAACGAAATTCTTGAAAAGTTGTCGATTTGGAAATATCGAGAAACGGTACCGGCCCAGAGATCGAAGATTCCGGACCCTGTACCGAACCGTTCGACCTGTATCGCTGGTAAAACTCGTGCTGTCACCTCTCGGCGATGCTCAGCAGTGCCCGAAAGGATCTTGCAATATTCCAAGGATATATGCACCACCACCTTGGAATCGATCAAAACGCATCGATCGCGCGCGCCCCTTCACTCCGTTTTGTCGTTCTTTAGGTGTTCTCGAAAGTTTCGATCGTTCCCTCTTGAAATCATTTGCCTTCTGCAAACTCTAGTTTTCTCTTCCATAAGCTAAATATTAATATTACAAAATATTATAAAATAATAATATCATGAAAATTTTGCTCCTTCTCCTCTTTAGATTCTATTAGATTCTATTATTAGTAAAAAAAGTAAATGTATTTTTTTTTTTTGTGTGTGTTTGCAAAGGTGAATTTTTTTACGAGAAACGAAAACTTTATCGGACAATATAACATTGACCATTTCGTTCAACCAAAATAGTTACTTTTCGAAAAGAACGATTCGACAGCCTCGTCAGTATTGAAATTTGTTTGCAATAGCGCAGTAAGCTTTTTGATTCTGAACTAGATCGTGCATTTTCTTTTTGCTAAAACAATCGGGTATCAGATAACGCAACAAAGTCAGCCCATCTATTAAAAACGCAATTATTCTTTGACCAACCAAAATAGAATTCTACAAAGTCAGAAAAAAATCGAAACTTTGTTGTCCTGCAAACAAGTTTTTAAAAATTCTTCAAAGTTTTACACGTAGGCACGCGTAGAATATTACAGCTTCGAGCTTTGCGCAAAGTTGGAGGGATGAACACAACGTAACAAAAGTTTGTCATCTTGAAGAACTTGTCTTGAAACTTGCGTGTTTTCTTACCTGGCCGTTATGAAATTTTCCGGAACTAAACGTCTTTTGCAAGGACATTTTTCATCTCTGCCTACTCTGCGTGCCAATTTTTCCTCAAGTGAACTTGGACGCGCCACTAAATTATTTCAACGACAAATATGCGTTTGCAAATAGTAAACGTACAAGAAGGAGACAAAATAACTTTATTTATTTAACTATTCTTAATTAATTTCACAGAGGAGAAGGCTTGTTCGTATCTCAAACTTTTTGGAGGTTTAGAAAAATTTATCAAGTTAACAAAGTTTGGAACAGTAGTAATTTTGCTTTTAAAAAACCAAGGGAAACTGATGGTGACAATATACATCGACTAAATTCTCAAAGTAGTACTATTCTTTTTATTTGTCGTCAAAACTTGCTCCATGCTTCGCCAGAAATCATAAAGTGCGCCACTAGTGGGGTTCATAGTTCTACTTTCGCTCGAGTACCTCCTTTCGAAGAAAAAAAGGAGAAGAGAAAGAAAGAGAGAAAGCTTCGAGGGGATAAAGCGAGAAAGGGCGGGAAAGTGGCGGGTGGTAAAATTTCATACTGGACTTCCGCAGCACCGAGCGCTAGCGCCATCCGGCGAAGTAACCGCCGAGGGAACTAAAAGTTCCTTCTCTCGTGGCTCTCGTCTGTCACTTGTTGCATCGCCGTCGGCCTGACGTTCGTTCGCTCCGGGCCCGGCGTGTCGCGTCCGCTCTCTCACCGGTCTCCTCTCGTCGTCTTTTTTTACTTTCTTACGCGTTCTCTTCTCTTTTCGCTACCTTGCACCATCGCTATCGCGGCCTCTCCGCCTCTGAATCGGAGTCGAGATCCGTGCGTCGAATTTTTCCTCGTGAGAATAATCGTTCGTACAAGTATATAAGTCGTCGGTGTCGCGCGTTTGTTTTTTCTCGTCTCGCGCATCCTTGGACGTTCATCAAAGTCCCCTGGCTCCCGCTCCGAGTGTGTCGCTCGTGTACATCATGGTGAGTAAACAATTCACGCTGACCTAAATCCGAAACCTAAATCGATAATTAACCGTTCGTGTGATTGATACGTACAATTAAAACGGAGGAATATACGTATTCAGTCTCGATTCGAAGCTTGACCGCACTTGGCTTGGATATTTCAATTTTTCAAATCGAACGCGAACGCGTTCGTTGTCGATTTTTAAGAGCCGGCGTCCTCGGTCGCGGCGCGCCCCCCCTCTCCGGGGATTCGTTGGCTCTTAAAAATTCCAGGTACCGTGGTTGGCCTGCCTAGGTATATCAGCGCGGCTAGAAAAAGGTGGGAGAATTTCGGAGAACACCGCAAGCTGTTCGTATTCACGACGAATCTCTCGTTGCTCCTTCTTGGAGAAGGCAGCACAATGGCCGCGTAGAATAGGTGTAATCATGCGTGCACGTACTACCTCACAAATCACCGTTCTTTCTCTCTCTCTCTTACGATCGAAAAATTTCTCTATCGCGCGAAGAAAGGGAAAATATTTCAAAAGCTTCCAACAGGTACTTTGATTTAAATTATTTTCGATTGAGGCCAAGATTTTCAGTGGCGTCATTATATCCTTCCGCGACAGATGCTGTTTATTGCAAGAACGTAAGAAACTTTTGCCAGCCAGAGAGCGTACAGAACACGTTTTCATTGAATTCCGTGAATGCCTAACACGTTGCTCTGTATCGGTCGTTTCACGGTTGCTCTTTCGGTCTCTCCTTTGTTTCCTGGCCCGATACCTTTGTACTTTGAACACCATGAACGCGCTACTAGGTCCATTTCTTCGCTCTCTCTCTCTCTCTCTCTCTTTCTCTGCCTCCTACTCCTCCTGCTTCGTCTCATTCTCGCTGGCTACTCGGGTACGAGCGTTCTCTAGAAACCAGTTTCCAGCTGTCAGTGTCCAGTTTCTCGTACGCGCGATGCACGCGTGTGTGTGCATGGGCACGTAGGTATGCACGGTATACGTTCAATGATTTTTCGTTTCTCGGCGGGCTGCACGAGCGCGAGCGCAGCGATCTCCATCGGCGCTTGCAACTTTCGTTGCAGCGGCTGCTGGATGGACGTTTCAGGGCTCGAAAAACGATTAACGCTAGACTTCTTGACCAATCAAAGATGTTGAAATAAAAAGAAATAGAAAACACATCAAAGTGCACAAGCTTCTATTTATACATTTTGCGAAGAATTACAAATTGGTCGTTTCGACCAGTTGATTTTTAGAGAACTGTCTCTTTCGGAACAGCATTTGTTTTTTCAAAAATTTTGACTCGTGAGTTGTCACATGTAAGCTTGGAAGTTTGTTGGTTCTCTGGAGCAGGGGTGGCCAAACTTTTGTACCAAGTGAACTTTGACGCGCCACTAAATTATTTTTCAATAAACACGTGTTTGTTTATTAAAAAATAGTAAATAGTAAATATATAAGAAGGATATTAGAAAAAGGCAAACTAACTTACTCCAGCAAATAATAGTAACAATAATAATATCTTACTGTAATACTCGTACCTACTCCAAATAACTTGCTCTATGCACCAGCAGAAACCATCAAGTGCGCCACGGTTGGCCACCCCTGCTCTAGAGACTAAGAGCCAGCGATTTTCTCTCTCTCTCTCTCTTTTTTTCTTTTTTTTTCTGAATGAAAATTATTATAATTCGTCATTTTCACAGAAATTTCAACGTAAGCCATTTCTTTAGCCTTCATATCGTTCCCGTTATCGATACGAACTTTGTACGTGTAACATTACCCACTTTATCATCACCGCTGTGTCATCTTTTTGAACGGTACACCGTTATGATTTATTTTTCAAATTCTCTACACGGAGAAAACTTTCGTTTATTCACTCTTTCAATTTCGAAACTTTAATTCGTTTCAACGTATAAATTTCATTGTTATACCTTTCTGCGCGGTACTTCAGGCCTTCCCTTATCATCACAGAGCGAAAATTCTCGCTACAGCTGACTATCTAAAGATTAGGTCGATTACGAGTGAAAGGATTACATTTCTGCGAATGTAATCTGTATTTCTCACCCAGCAAACTGAAAAATAAGAGAGAAAAGAAACGAAAGCAAAGTTGTCGTCCGAATGAAACTTGTGGCGCGCTGTGTGTGACGATGCCCGTTTTCTGGACACGCCGGGAATAACACGCAGCGGGGTTAATCGTTGGGAATAAAGCGAAGAGTACGGAGAAAAGAGCTCGCCTCGACCGAAATAATTTTCTCCCCCAACGAAAGTCGAAGGGCGCGCGTCTGGACCGAAATAGGCGGATGTGCATGGCGAGGCGAGGCGAGTAACTCTCGTTTCACGTTCTCGAATTCATTCATGGAAGCGAGACGGATGTGTCGGAGGTACAGGAAGAGCCGTGGAAAGAAACGAGACGGAGGAACGAAGAGGGAGAGGGAGGGAGAAAGCCGTGATTCAAGCGTCGGGGCTTAACAATTTCACGACGAGCATATATATATATATATATACACGCACACGTACACGTGCATACATATATGCTTGACTTTGGTTAAGAAAAATATTAATAGGAATGAATGAAAATATCTACCACGAGCAACGACTGAAACGTAAAATTTCCATACTTGAACATTTGTTCTTTGGAAGCTTTAGGTTTAGACCTTGAAGTTAATGGTAACCCCTTAGGTTAGGGACTTTCCTCCTTGTCCTCAAAAATTCTTTCCTTTTTGAAGACATTCACTTTTTGAATAAGAATTGTGGAACAGTGGAGCGTCAGGGTTTTAGAGATGCTTAGAATCACCGTGTTGTATCTATAAAATATCTAACAAGAATTATCAATCGGTCATTTTGACCATTTTGGTAATTCTAGTATTAACACTGTGCAAATCATTATTAAATTTAAATGATAATAATTAAACTACCTAAATAGATTAAAATAGATTGGTACTATAGTATATAATACAAATACGTTCATAGATACATTTATAGATAATTGCGTTTCTGCGTCGAAACAGAAATTAATATCAATTATCGATATCAATTATCCATATGTAAAAGCCGAAAGTTTTGTTCGTTGAGCGTTGAAACAATAATAAAATTGCACAATTATTTATAAAACTTCTACAATACGACAGACGTAAAGAAATAAACAACACTGTCGTTTCAAACATCCCTTTCCCGCCGGGAAAGTGTCGAATCCCCGCAAGTGTCGTAATCGTTCTCGTACCGAAGGGGACACCACGTGTCTTTGTGTTTACACATCCAGGATCTAGATGCTACCTCCTGGTTTTTCTTCGCTGACGAGAGCCAACGTCTCGTTTTCTCAAAAATCGAGCGAATGGAAGAAAAGAAAGGAAAAGAGAGAGAAGAGGAAAACAGGGCAGGTTGGCTGGCAGGAGGGCTGCGAAGAGAAAAGCAAAGTATGCGGCGGAACAGATGGTCGAAGGTGGTGCGAGATCAGGTCAAATCCCGCGTATACTTTGGCCGAGGTATTCGACGGAGAATTTCCTCTCTTTTCAAACTATCCTTTTCGCAAGATTTATGAATGTTGCCGAGAGGGAAACCTTCGGGAACTCGCGCGAATTTCCCATTTTGTTTGTTCGGCCACCAATTGGTCTTGTCGGGAGATGAGATGAAGAGAGAGAGAGAGAGAGAGCGAGGTTTTAAACGTCAGAGTTTGATTATCTGCCAGGATGTTTCAAGAAGTTTTTTTTCGAAGGTGTTGGTTCGCGAGAGTTCCAGGTATTCCGCCTCCGACCCTCCTACCTGGGTTACGGCGTTGGGAACTTTCTCGAACCAGCATTGCGTCTTAAACAAAAAACGAATGACTCTTGTCGGGAGATGAGATGAAGAGAGAGAGAGAGAGAGAGAGAGAGCGAGGCTTTAAACGTCGTAGAGTTTGAATATCTGCCAGGATGTTTCGACAAGTTTTTTTCGAAGGAGTTTGTTCGCGAGAGTTCCAGGTATTCCGCCTCCGACCCCCTCTACTTGGGTTACGGCGTAGAGAACTTTCCCGAACCAGTATTGCGTCTTAAACAAAAAACCAACGACTTTCGGCTCGAAATAAAAACAGAGGCTAGGTATAACTGACCTCATGCTTATATATGGACACGTCGTGCGACACCGGGCGATCATTTGTCCAATTTCGAGCCACGTGACTACCCTTGGGTAGGGGGTCCGAGATGATTTATAGGCGGTCCTCGACCCCGGAACAAAGAAGCGTCTGAACCTTCGACGAGCTGACAAGTGTCGAAGCCTTATCAATACGCGAGTCTGAATCCAGCGAGGATTCCTGTAATATCCAAGCAAACACGGTTACCTCTATAAGGCTAATAGCGAGGGCTACAAAACAAAATCTCGTCACGCGAACATTTGGTCCTTTGGAGCCGGATACGCTATCAGTTTGCTTGCTACCAGGTCGCGATCACTACCATACAAGACTTGTCGGTTCCGCAACAGCCGTCACCGGCAGACCCAGATTTCGCCACGCTACGCACGCACGCGAACGTCGGTCCATTGCTTACGCGAATCAGTTCGGACAATACCAAGTGCGCAACATCAGTGATCAGTGCGACAGAAGCAGAACACGTAGCAGCCTACCAGCGGACGAGATCATCCACGACAGGATCGCGATCAAACATCGCAGAGGATCGTCAAGAGGGCAACCTCGCCCAACCAACGCTTGGAACGAAGATTCTTCGCTGGTCACCGACCACGACGTACAAGGCCGAGCGATCCCGCCTTCCATCATATCACTCTCCAACGGTGAGTCGAAGTTCATTTATTGTTCGACTTGCGCGAGAGACAAAAATGGATCGAACCGGTAGTTTCGATCTCCAACGGTTAATGTTGAGAACGCGGCCGCGTGAAAGCGGCTCTCATGCGATTCAAAACCTTCTACGACACGCGAGGAGAAAACGAATCGATTCACTCCCTTCGGGAGCGACTCGACGATATCATCCGTGCCCTGTCACAACGATTCGCGGCAATTCACGACCGTATAACCGACATCGTTGCGGGCACCCCTGACGAGGAAGCTGACGAACGGTGCTGTGACGAGTTCGACGACACATGTTACCGGTTAACAGGCGGGATTCGGGATTTCACAAGCTTCAGCCACTTTGAGCTCGCGTTCGCGTCGTCAGCCACCTCAGAAACGCCTTTTCACGGTTACCAAGGCGAATGGGGAATGCTTTCGCTATAGCTTCGAGTTCCTCATAACTCGGAACGCGTTCTTAACCCATTTGCATCGAAGCGCGGAACAATCCGCTAGCTTGTGACTGCTTTTCGTTACCAATCGCTAAATTAGGTGTCATTTTTACTGCACCTACGACCGACCGCGCGCGGGGATACGGGCCAGTCGTCAGCTGATGCCTGCAAACGGGACCTTAAGTAGAGTCATGGTGCAAATGGATTAAGCAACCTCGATCGTTACCTTTACCTAATTACGCGAGCGCTACGATGACGATGATGATGAATACGACGAGCTGAAGAACCGGCATTATCGGCAACAGCGACAGCATCGCGGTGTGCTGTCCATCGAATTGACAAAGTCTCACCAGCTGAGCGTCACACCTCCTTGTCTTGGCGGTGCTAGTTTAATCGGTGTTAAACTCGACCTGCTAACTTACCCACTAATCCGAGTAACGGCGAGCTGCTAATCAACAACGACGCTCACAAGACTCGAAGAAAAGAAGGAAGAAGTGTCGACATCAAGAACGAGACTTAAAGTAACACGGCACGGTCACGTCCATCGACACAGCCACTTTTCTCCGTGGTGTTTACATCAGGAAACCAGAGAACCTCGACGACGGTGACGATCAACTAAGCGCGTCCAGTTCGTCGCACGGTATCGATGACGGTAGCGCCCCGTCAATATACTATACTGTACACTGCCTTGTAAATCGCGCAACCTCTGTATTATCATTATTATTGTTGTTATTATTGTATATATTGTTGATATATATTGGGTTGTCCGGAAAGTGCCGATTTTTGGTAGGTGGCGTATATAATTTAATAAATGTATATTAAAATTTAAATCTGCGTTTCAATTTTCCTTCAAAAGTCGATTTTTTTTTATTAAATTATATACGATTTGTTAATTATATGTTATATTTTATCAAATTATATACGACCCAATATATATCTGTCCGCGAGAGTTCCACCTTTTCCGCCACCGACCGCCTCTACCTGGGTCATGGAACTCTCCCGAACCAGCGTTGCGTCTTGAACAAGAACGACTTTCGTGGCTCGAAAAAAACAAAGGCTAGACATAACTAGCTTTAGCATATTCACGCTAGTCTTTATCCAATTTCGACTGCCCTAGGATAAAAGGAGTGCCGAGATGATTTATAGGCGTTCCTCGGCCCCAGAACAAAGAGAAGTCTTTCGGACCTCATTAGTGAAATGTCGCGTAGCTAGAGAGAGAGAGAGAGAGAGAAGTGGTTCACACCTCAAAAAAACAAAGAAGGAGAAGCGTCTGAACCTTCGAAGAGTTAACAAGTGTCAAAGCCTTATCAATCAGCGAGTCTGAATCCAGCGAGGATTTTCCTATAACATCCAAGCAAACACGATTACCTCTGTAAAACTAATAGCGAGGGCTAACGCCCCACCCATAATTAGCGTGCAAAACAACAATACAGTCCACTACGTCACCAAACAAAATCTCGTCACGCCACCGCGCGCGCCAACAATACCTTTGTTAAAGTGAAAAATAAAGGCTTTAAAACGCTGAAAACCAAGTCCGAAACATAAATAGGCAAGTAATCGGCTACAAGCGCATCGCGATGTCGATTAAATCGTTATTTAAACGAACTATCGGAGAACACGTGCTTCATCAACAGTGTGATCCGATCTTTGGAAAACATCGCGCGAAAAGAGGTGCTCCACGATGACAATGAGCACCACCGTAATAACCGCGTCGATGACATTGCTAACGTTTCGTGCCGACATTCGAAGATTAGATCTGTCGCGCGTCGAAGTTACGCGTTTGCAGGTATATACAGCCCGTCGCTAGGACTTCGGCAGCTGCAGGAGCCGCGCCTCCAGCGAAATTCGATAAACAACCGGCGACGCACTCCGATAGCTGACCGCGCTACACACGTTCGACGCCAGCCACGATTCGTTAGCACGTGCGGACCGACAGTGGACTTGTCGTTTGGAGTGCGTCGGTCACTTGGACCGGCAGTAAAGCGCAGCGGTTCTTAACGTGTTAGACGCATCGCTGGAGGGACTGTTTGCGAATATCAGGCAACTGCGTACAGTGGGCTCTGCGATCTTCACAAGGGTATAGTCCACGCGGCTGGACCAACTGCTCGTATCGAATCTGTTCGGGATTCGGCGAGACACCGTTTCACGATCCGGCTGATCGTCCTCGATTTATTGTACAACGCGCACGCGCGTACGTTCAGGGATGTGTTCTTAATGCGAACCCTCGACTTTTGGGACAACACAATCAATCGAATCGACAGCAACGCGTTCCTGCCGCTCTACAACCCGCACACACTCGAGCCGTCGAAAAATCGGCTCCAAAGGCTGGGAGAGCGCAACTTGTTCAACTGGCCGTTCATGCTGAATCGCGACCCTCAACCTGCTCGCGTTTCGAGATTGCTCCAACTCGAAGAAGCTGAATCTGGGCGACGACGCTCCGCGCGACCTCGCTCTCCTCAAGACCTTGGCCTTTACAACAGCTCGTTCCGCAACCTCGACCAGCTGATAGAGTCCAAATTCAGGATAACTTACCGGCAAACATACAAGGCGCGACCACAACGACGCTGGTTTCCTCGCTGCCAACTGCGGCAAGCAGCAGCAAGATGAATACATCACGCATGACAACGAGATACACTCGGTAACTCGCACAGCATCGAGATCCCTCAGACGCCGCACTCACGAGACAGTCGAGACGGCTCACATTCACTACTCGTTGCCCGGCTTCGACTCGAAGAAGCTGACAATTCCAGGCTGACAAAACATTGTCGTCGAGCCTGCTACTCGACGGCGAGCGTCGGAACAAGAACATCTCCAAACAGAACAATTCGGGGATCTACACTGGGACCTCGTCGCAGAGTACGAGTCTATACGACGAGAGCCGCTGTCTGGACGACGAAGATGCAATGGAGAAAAGGAAGAGCTCGACGATATCGGACAGCTCGTGTGCGTCTGCAGCCTCACAAGCGCGAAGACAGTCGCATCGTTGGATCATTCGATCGGGGTGCACGACCTGCACGCGACGAAACACATTCCGCGGATATCGTCAAACTTGGACGGTACGAACGCGAGGAGTCAACAGGCAGATCCCGTCTACGATTCAAATCAGTACGGCTTCCAAATCCAACTGCACGCGGAACTGGGAGAACCTGAGCTCAAGCATCGACGCCTCCACCTCGAAGAAGGAATTTTGGCGAGAATTCTCCATCCACGCCGATCGATGCAACTACATCGCTACGTCAAGGAAGACGAAAAATAGCGATAATCACTACGATTACTTCGACTCGGGTTCGGAGCTTAACGTCAACGCTATCAACGATGAAATCGATGCCTACATCGACCAAGATCAACAGCGTGACAAAGATTCGAACGTGCTCGACCACGGACACATTGAGGATTCGACAGACTCCTCCAATTTAACCGCTAACACCGACGCAACGAGCGAGCCGATCGCGGACAGTAATTACACGCGCGCAACAAAGACGTCAGTTCGCCGAACGAAATCGAGAAAATAATATTTCGAAAGGGAAATAATCAGATGATATCCCATCACGCGGTCGTAGAAGGTGTCATTTCGCACTCCATTTCCCCTCAACTCCCTCACTTTGGAGGGCTATGGGAATACTCCGTTATATCCGCGAAGCAGCTTTTGCTGCTAATATTCGGCACATTCTACACTCTCCTCGCGCAGGTTGAATTTTACATGAACTCTCGGCCACTGCGCCTACCCTTTAGCACCCATCCTTCCAAGTTTAATTCTTGCGCTCCTAACCATTCCCTGTTCGGACTCTTACACATCGCTCTCCCATTTCCTGACGCCATTGCCGTCAGCGCTAATTACTTGAGTCAATTACTATCAATTACTATCAATTACTTCAAGTCTTACAGCGGCATTTAGGGAAGCGGTGGCAGACCGACCATCTCCATCAGTCGCCACAGCGATATTTCGGAGCAACACGGTATAGGCACTCGATGATGCAAACTTGCCACCATTGGGCTCCACACTCGGTCGGATCGCGGCTCTACGCATCGGAGAGGATGGCATTACCCGGGCCCATTAGTAAAGCGTCGTTTACCAAGGAGGGAGGACCGGCGGAAATTTAGCATCTGGTTTTGAACGCCAGGCGGCTCTGCCTGGGTCTCACGGCGTAGGGAACGAACCATTGCTCCGAAATAGAGAAACAAAGGCTAGGCGTAACTAGCTTCTCATGCCCAAATATGGGGACACGCTGTGCTTTTGTCCAATTTCGAGCCTACTACGTGAGCCTATTCCAGGGTGTAGGGGGGCCGAGATGATTTATAGGCGTTCCTCGGTCCCGGAACAAAAAGAAGCGGACAAGTGTTAAAGCCTTATCAATCAGCGAGGATTTTCCTATAACATCCAGCTAATAGCGAGAGCTAACGCCCCACCCATAATTAGCGCGCCAACAGTGTTAAAGACGATTGGCCACCTGTCCAATCTGGTCCAGTTTCAATCTCGAAGGTATGCTACTCTAGGTACCTTAGGACAACTCCCAGCAGCCGTTTGCCTCGCAGAGATCCGCTAGATCGCGATTGACACGGTTTCTCCGACTTGCTCTGGCTATCGAGCCGAATTGTACTCGAATATACAGCGACGCGACGAGACGAGACGAGACAATAGTCGACGAACCAGAGAGTATCGGAAACGAGGTAGACTGCTTTTGACAATCGCGGCAAAGATCATTGGGGCCGAGTGGTACATACATGGCGTATCGGTGTCGAGGTCGCGAAATGTTTTATTCGTTCTGTATACACGCATAATCGCGAAAGGTGACCACGTCGAGAGAATTCGAGACGATGGCAGCAGAGAGGAAAGAGCGACCAGAGGCTCCGTCGCTGTTTGCTCGTTTGCTATCAAGGGCGCTGTTTATCGAACCGCGCACCGATACTACCGATAACGTTCGGACTCTCGCAGAACTGGAATTTTCGAAAACGAACGCCGTGCAATTACGTATACAAGTTAACGAGCATCTCGTCCAGTGTCTTTCGTAGATATTTTAGAACAATCGAAACGAGATGAATTTCAAACGACACAAGTAACCAGACGACGCTTGAACGCTATGAAACGAAACAAATTGTAACTCGCGTTAGATATTGGGTTGTCCGGAAAGTTCGTGAAAATTAAACTTAACATATTTATATTATATTTACTAAATGTATATTAAAATTTAAATCTGCTTTTCAATTTTCCTTCAAAATCGGCACAAACTTTCCGGACAACCCAATACTTCGTTCCATAGACGAAGGCCACCACTTTGTCAACGTGGCGCAAGACAGAGTAACAAAGTGAAAAAAAAAAATGTCGGCCGGCGTTGAGAGTCACTGACGATGAATAACAGAGCGCTGATACGGCGATGCGTCATAAGTAAATACATGCCGGCGTACCTGCGACTCGTTATCGGTATTTTATTACCTTACGTACGCGTCGGATGGAAGGCCCGGCCCGCGTCCATTCGTCGTCGGTTCGCCGAAGAACGAAACGAAGCGTGTCGGTCGCCAGAGTCGGCCCCGCGATCGCGATCGCACGTACGCGTACTTTGAATCCATTCTCTTCTGTCCGTCTCTTGCTTCGCTCTCTTTCTTTCCTCCTGCTGCCATCCATTCTCTCCGTCTCACTCGCTCTGCGTGCATCACGCGAACGAGAGTGGCAGTCAGTCGGCGCGGAGGAATCGTTCACGCCGCGTTCCTCCTCTCTCTTCTCTCTCTGTTTTCCCTTCCCTTTCGATATTCTTTTTCGCTCTCTTCTCTCCGATTAATTCTGCCCCTCTCTCCGTCTCTTCCAAGCGACGTACGTGCCGCACGATACTCGCTCCTTGTCGCTTCTTGCGCCCTTTCCCCCATCCTCGCCCATCCTCGTCGCCGTGTCCACCCCCGTCCCCCCACCTCTCCATGTCAAAGATCGCATCGACGTCGCAACGGATAGGAAGATACGCGCGCCGTCAGATCCCGGTGACAGATCGATCGGCGGTCGAATCTTCTCTTTCGTCGGGAGAAGGTGTTCGTTCCAGTCGAAGTTTGTGAGAGGTGTGTCGAGATGTGAAAAAGTGGGACAGCGCGAGAGACGCGTGCATCGTCGGGGATTTGAGAAAAACGACTGGCAAAAGTTTGGTAATTAACCTTCCGACAGATTTACACGCCGCCGCGAGTTATCGTTACTGCTACCACGGTCTCGGATCGGACGACAGATGGCGCCCAAGTGATTTCGATTTAACCCGTTAACGCGAGTTTGTTTTTCCACGATCACGGGAACATGCAAATTGACGGAGAAATCCAACGTCAGTTCTGTTTGCTTAGTCGATAAGTCAATTTTAACTCGGTAATTCGAAATTCTCTCTCCTCTTCTGTGGTCTTGTCTGGATCCTGGTAGTGACTTTTGTTTCGTCAACGTTTCACCTTCGAGAGATCATCGTTGGTGAATTAAAATTCGTGAACGTGCAAAATCGCACAAACATACAGAGGCATGAAAATCCCCGGTATGAGATAGTTACGTGTATGATACGAGGTGGGGTTAAATTACAGTACAATCAGGTAAGATTAAAGCGCGTATCGCCGTATCTCTGCGAAGAAGACGATGCACGAAAACACGTGGGGCCTCTCTTGCACGTTGCTATTACCTCACGAGTCTGCGTAATTACTTTTTAAACGACGGGCAAATACTTATTCATGGTTTGAACTTTTACAACTTTTTACTTTTACTTTTACAATCTTGGAAAAATAAGAGGTATCCTCGCTAAATGACAAAAACCATCTTCCGATAAAAATAATAGTCTTTAAGATGAGACCAAGTGGATCGTTATACGTTATCTTTAATCAAACTTCCTTCGCAAGTTATGTCAGTTTTTGTCGTCGATACAGTGGTATGCTTGTACTCGGTCGTTGCGCAAAGAGAGATTCTCCACGAGATGAAACTGCGCAAGTTGATTTTTTTTGAGTTATCGACGTTTCGACGCATATTAAAAATTGTGCGCGCGAGCGTTCGCGTAATGTTCCATCGCGCATTGAACGGCGCCGCGGTCGGTGAGGCTGGTCGGCACATCCTGCAAACCTACAGTCGGCAACCGGCTGAAGAAGCTCGTTCGATACTATCTAACGACGATAATGGGATAACGAGAGTCACGATAATTAACCGAGAACCGGTGGTACTCGTTAAACCAATCGTGTCTGTCAATTATTAGCTCGACAGGAGACGTTCGT
>KQ435784.1:210294-224177 GCA_001276565.1 Melipona quadrifasciata | reverse complement strand
TCGGGTGGACGCGAGGCAGACACACTCGCGCGTGTTTCTTCACGCTCCAAAAGTCTCGCCTGTCGACGCGGTCGATTCGCTTTAAAAGGGCGAGCACCGAGGAAACGCCAGAAACGGGAAGCGAGAGCCCCGCGGTTTGCGTAGGACCCTCGGCTTTCCTTCCTCGAGCCGAGAGAACAACGTTTAACGATTCTCCACTTTTCCGATATTGATATAATATAAAGGGAGGAATCCTCGAATCCTTATTTATTTGGTTTGACGATGCTTTGAAATTTGACGGCTGTTAATTACCAGATTCACCGAATCCGGCGGAGTATTTAGTGGAAAAAGGATATTTCATTTACCGCGTCAGCGTGGTATGAAAAAAAAAAGAAAAGGAAAAGAGATAGAGAGAAGGAAATGAAAAAGGGAGGTAGGGAAAAAGAACCGACGAGACGCGCTTTTCGCGAAGGTGCACGAGAACGAACAGAGAGTCTGGATATAAAAAGAGTCGCGCGGCGGCGGCGGCGGCGACGCCGGGCGTCTACCGACGCAATCGACACGCTTGCCAAAGGGAGCGGAAAACGAAAGCTTTCGTCCTACAACGCGCGTACGCGATTTTCTTCCGTTGCCGCCGATAATTATCGTCTAACCCTCGTAACAGCGTCGACGACGTGTCACCGATCCCGCTGCTGATTCACTCGTCTTCTCTTTCGCAATTTTGTCCGCGTGATTCTTCGTCCACGTGCTCTTTCTTTAAAGATTAAATTTCTTTTCTTTTCTTTCGATTTAACTCTCGTCGATTAACGAAGAGAAGAGAACGAGACGTGTGTCATCTTGTCCATCCAAGAAGGAGGAGGAGAAGAGAAAGGAGCAAAAGTCGAATCGCAATTTCCAATTCATCGCGTTTACGCGATGCTGCCGGTTGTTGGTTTTCCCGTCGCGTCCCTCTTCTCGTCTTGTGCATTCAGCGGCGTTAACGATCTCTTCTAAACTACTCGTAGGCCGGGTGAAGAGCCACGGCGCGTCGCAAAGACAAAAAGAATCGTAGCGTCGCTACGAACGACGGCAGTCGGTGAGCGGAGAGTGGTCTCGTTTCATTTTGCTCTTACCGCCTCTTCTCCTCCTCCTTCTTCTCCTACCTACAGTTTTCTTCCTTTTATTACCCCTCGCTAGCTGGGTTTTATCTGTCGAGCTTCTTGCAACTCGTCCGAGCCCCGTACCTTCTCTTCTCGTTCCAACGAGCCTCGGTATCGGGAAAGTTGGTTCTTCGTTAAGAACATGGGTGGCCGACGTTGCGTTTATAAATAAGTAAATGTCGCGACATTAACATTGCGTGGAAATAGGCGCGAGAGAAATGTCACGATGTCGCGCAGTTTTACGCAACAACAGGAAACCGCAGAAACACGAGCGAATCCTCCTTCTTTGTCATTTCTGCGACAAAAGTCTCGGTCCATCCGGCGTTAAAAATCTACCGACAACTCAGACAGATAATTGTTTGAATTGTTGTTTCGCTTCCCAACTCTGCTACGTGCCCGCCAGCTTATTCTTGCTGGAACGAAAACAAAATCGCCATCGCTCTGACTCGTTATAAAAGTGATTTCAAAATTGTTGAAAGGTAGCAACGAGCTGAACAATCATTGACAGATTAGTCAAATATTCGAGATTGAGTAAAGGATTCGCGTCGCCGAAAGGCCCAGAAACAACAGTTCTATCTAGGAAACGAAGACGACCTTTCTTGCCATCAAATTTTCTCGATAGAAAACAAATTACGGGCAATGCCACTCCCACTCGAGGTCTACGCCCCCTCGCGAATCACGCGACCCGAATCAACCAATCGCCAATTTTCGTTGCGTCAGCGTTGCACCTGAAAAGGCCCGATTTTCAGTGATAAAATTTCGACGAAAGCTCTAATTCGGTAAAACGACTAGAGACGAGTTGAGAATATCGAACCGTGCTAGGAGGCAACCGGGGAAGAAAAAGAAGAAGAAGAAGAAGAAGAAGAAGTAGATGATGATGAAGAGCCGGGTTCGTAGTTTCACGGTGGACGGATTAATCTGGCGATCTTCTCGTTAGGTCTCGGTAGAAGATGGCAGGCAACCTGTCGTTGGTCGTGACGGGAATGACGGGGGTGACAGGGGGGAAGGAAGGAAAACAAGTGGCAGAAGTGGTACGACGAGGAGACGCGAGAAGCACAAACGAAGTTAAGCTCGAGGAAAGACTCGTCTCCAATTATCCAAAGTCTCCAGCGTTCGTGCAGATGTCGCGAAACACGCCCACCGACTCGCGACACGGCAAACGTCGACCCGATTACCCCCCTCCTCGTCTAATTATCTCATCCCCCCCCCCCCCCTCCTCCTCCTACTCCTCCTCGTCCCAAGATGACAACTTTTCTCGCAACTTGTATCGATCTCGAATCCTTGTCTTACCTTTTTAAGCTCGCCGCGACATTTTTATTCTCCCATATTTTCCAATTCCGTACGAATCGCATTTTTACACGTGTGAGAAGTCATTTCCCAGTGATTGACGTCGGTAGAGCAAGCGCGACTTCTTCCAAATGAAGAAAGAAAGAAAGATCCTTCCGAAACCGCACGAGAGCCGCAAAACGTAAGAACAGCGGATCGACGACCGTCGACGTCCTGCCAGGTCGGTTTATCCTTGGCTCTGGCGACCGGAGTAATCGGATATTTCGCGACATCTCGCGTAACGCGCCCGCTCCGCAACCAAACGCGAACCGAGCTTTCGACCGTCGTTCGCTTTCAGCCAGCCGTAACAAGAGCTAGTTTGAACGTTTAAAGTTCTCTCTCTCTCTCTCTCACACACACGCGCACACACTCGGGCGGAATTACACAGTCGGTCGCGTCGGTACGTTAATACTATACAGGCGCCCATCGTGCGATACTTTGCATGGCCATGCGCAAGTTTTAGCGGCACTTGTTTGCGAAAGTAGAGTGAGGAGAGATTGAAGCAACTAGAGATTCGTTTTGCTGAAAGAAATATATCAGAAATGAAGAAATACCACATGAAATGGAAAATGTACAGATTCTGCTACTTTCTTTTTTTACGAAAAGAATCGTTGTTAGAATTTCCAATGTCCAACGATACGCGACATCAATGTGTTTGAAGCAAACGTTAGAATTGGAATTTCGCGAACGCGACGCGGAAAGTGTGCGTCACTGCTAACCACTAGTTTTTCAATCGCGCAATCTGTATAGTGTCAAGATCTCGCGAGGCCTTGCAGTCGCAGGGTAAGAAGCCCCGTGACAGATCCAGGGAAAACGGCAGCGTTTAATTCCGGAAGCAATCCCTTGTAATTTACCCCGAAGCCCTACCACACCGACAGTAATTCGAGCCGCAAATAATATTCGGGATAATTTCGATTGGTTAATTACTGTCCTGCAGTTTGCCGAACACAACTGGCCGGGCTTTTGGAACACGCAGCGATCGATCGTTTCCAACGGACCCGTTCGGTCCGTTGTTAGGCCGTAATTAACGTTATTACGAGGAAACGCGCGTTTATGGTAATCGCGACCGAACCTGACCAACCGCCGCCGCCAATATATCCGTGTCCCTTTTATTTCCTCCGTTTTCCCTTCTCACTCTCGTCCAAGAAAACTAAATTCTTTTGTCACGCCTTGAAAAAAGTTGTGGAAAGCAAATTGCAACGGCAACGATGGACAAAAGAGACATTGAATTCTACCTTTATCTCGACGCTAGAATAGCCGATGATTGAGACATCAAATTTTCGTTAGAGACGTTGGATCGAAAGAAATGGAATACCTTTTTTCATTTGTACGAAAAATTATTTAAATCACTAAAAATACTGTCGTTTTACGTCTACTGTAACGTTTCGACCATTTTAGGTTTAGGTTAGGTTAGGTTAAGTAGTGGTAAAAAATTGCACGACTTGCACAAAATACGACTCGTCTCACTAAAAGGCCCAGAAGCATTGAAGTATTGTATATATTGATATACAAACATTTGAGTCGATAGAATCGCCCTCTCGCGAATCACGTGACCCGAATCAACCAATCGCCAATTTTCGTTGCATCAGCGTTGCACCCGAAGAGGCCCGCTGAAATCACTTTGATAATAAATACAAGTGGACGACGTGCGACGACGACGTTGAAAACGAATCGAGTTCAAAGGGTTGAACAAACGATCAAACTCCCCCCCTCCGGTCAGTTGTTGTTGAGATTGGAATGTCGTTGACATTTCAAGTCTCTTCTTCTTCCTCTTTCTGATTATCCGGAAGAATTCACGTACGACGAGCAGAGAAACGTCGGAAGTAGAATCTCGTTACCGTCAGACGTGGACACACGCGCGCGACATGTCGTCGAGAAACTCCGTCCGTGCGTTTCTCGCTCAGCTTCGCGAGCCTCTCGAGCGAGATTGAACGCGAAAGGAAAGAAAGTCCGACATTGCCGAGCTCTTTCTCCGTTGGTTGCAAAACGCTTGATCGTCCTTAGCTCGAGGATCGCGCAAATCCACTGCGAGGGAATTCCCTCTTAATTACTCGCTTTCGTCTCGCGCTCTTTCCGGCGTGGAACGATTTAACACAAACCGAATTAAACGCAACGATCGAGACGCTTAAACGCGAATCTTGCCGCATAATTCGTAAAGTGATATAATTCAAGCCGGAAACAGTCGTTAATAAAAAGACCTACGCGTGCAGTTGTCGGAGAGGAGCGCGAGGGTCGCGATTAAAGGGCGACGAGCGGTTCGGTGGAGCGGCCGTGGCACGCACAATGGACACGCGGCGCTTAACCCAGTTGCAAGACGAATTTCGGCCATCCAGGCTTATGGATATCCAGCGTAGGCACGCGCGGTTGCGCGAATTCCAGCAACCGAATTACATCGAATTTGAGGTGGCGGAAGCGTGCGCGTCATCGCCGCCCCTCCTGGCCCCTGGCCCCGCCACTGCCGCAACCGCCATCGCCGCCCGCTGTGCCTCCGCTGCAACCCCATTAGTTCGACGGTGTACGGGCTCGCCCGCAAAATGCCTCTCGCGTAATTGCGAATTGCCATCGTTGCGTTCGACGATCGATTTCCGTGAGAACGCGACGAGCTGATTCGTCCTCCTGGTTGTTCCTCCGGCGAACCGGGTTACCAGTTAATTTCACGTCGTTCACAGCGGATCGTATTACGCGTTTGTAACAACCTTCCATTCTATCCCCAACCCCCTCACACACACACACACACACATGCATATATATATATCTGAATTTCGTTTATCCCCACACGTACACACACGTGCATACCACGCGATTAACCGCTACTCTCATCTCGTCTTTCTGCTTTATTACTCCAGTCTCTCCCTCTCTCTATCTCCATCTCTCCATTTCCATTTCCATTGCCGTATTTTCTTCCGAAAAGGCAGATTGCCTCGAAGGGAATTCGGGCGTTCCCCCGCCCGTCGAAATTAATCTGTCCACCGTGTCCTTTGCTGCGCGCGGGCAAAAGTTGCTCGAGACAAGTTGCTCGTTACACTTGTCTCGACTGCAGCTAGCCAGCAGCGTCGTCGGAACAGCTTGAACTTTAAATTGTCAGGACTCGCTCGGATCCGGAATGTTTGCAGCTTTCCAAAGATCAGTTTGCGCGCGTGTACGTCCGTTTGCCCCGCGGAGACAACGAGGAGACGACAATTCGTTTCACGCGTCGCCGAGTTTAAGAGTGTCCTCTCTCTCTGCTTGATCGTAATTACGAACGACGACGCGCGGCTCGTATTTACGGTTCGATCGCTTTCCCTCCAACTTTCCTTCTTTTGAAATTGCCAAAGTTGCGAGACCCGCATCGTGCTCCCCTCGCAAGTTGCACAGCGTCCACTAGTACGCAATAGTACTTTCGACCCGTCCTTTACAAAGAGAGTTCTTTTCTTTACCGAGAAACGGGTAAAATCGTCTTCTTCTTCATCGCATCGGCGGTAGGTATAGGTCGAGCTCGAAACAAAAATTCTGCGTGAGCAGCCTTCTTTCACGCGAGGAGGGAAAAGTCTCGAAAGTCTCTCGCGACAGAAAAGCTGGTAAAGGTTTAAAAGTCGGGCGCGACGAACGATCTCTCTCTCTCTCTCTCGAATGGAGAAACCGTTTCCCATCAGGTTGGTTGGTGTTTGTGATATGGTGATGGTGCTGCTGCTGTTGCTGGTCGAGAAAATCGAGTGGTCACGGTGGTGGTGGTGGTGTGGATCGATCGTCGAAATTCCCAGCCGTTGCACGACGGACAGGTTGTCGTCGTCGGCTGAACGATGAGGCGGCCGCGACCGGTGCGTCGATGACCGATGATCGTCGTCGAAACGCCGCGGCGTGGGTGCATCTAGTGAGAAAGAAGAGAAAGAGAAAACGAAAGAGAAAGAAAAAAGGAAGTGATCGAGAACGGTTACCCGGGATACTTTGTCCGTCTTTGTTCTCTCCGTCTAACGAGAGAGAGGGGGGGAGAGAGGGGGGAGGAGAGGGGGGGTGCAAAAATGTGCAGCAAGTGCAGCGAATGTTGCCAGGGATCTAGGCACAGCGTGGACGCTAGCCCCACGCCAGGATCCGATTCCGAGACCTCAGGTAACCACACCTTGGGCTTCCTAAGGATTCCTTAGACGAGCGCTTCCAAACACTCGGAGTTAGTGGGTTAAATCAACGACGATCCCTCTTGTTTCGCTTCGTGCGAGTTTTTCACGCGCGCGGAACTTGTACGAAGAAATTATTGCTGGCACCAAGAAGATTGAAGTTGGACTTTGCGCTAATTACAGGAAACTCCTGTTGGCTGGGCTGTCATTAGCGTTGAGCATGAAACTATTAGCTGGATTATTTCCATCGGCGTTCGGACTTGCCTCTCCGCAACATGACTTGATGGATCTTGCGTAAAGCTTGCTACGTGCTAATTCATCGGTCGACGAAACGATCTTCGTTTCGATCGCGCAGTGGAAACTTCAATCGCATTAAAGTGCAAATTGCTGCGGAAAATAATTTTTTTCCTTTCATCTTCTTCCTCTTTCGAGAAAACCATTTAATAGCGCGATTTGCGACGTAAATGTGCAAAAAGGGGAAGATCAAACGCGCGATCGATCTCCTTTTCCGTGATTTATTTATCCGGTGATTTGCGAATGAGAATAATTGCAGGAAGTATGGGTAGGAAAATTTTATTTTCTTTCTCGTTTCAATGTGCGACACTTTTAAAGCATTGCGTCAATCATTTAAAAATCAATCGTTTTAGTTTGCTCGTTTGTTTATCGCGATATATTTAAATGACGAAAATACAAATCCAGAATTAAGAAAATTCCCGTAAACAAGACCTCCCCTAAAAGAAAAAAGACAAAAATTCAGAAGGAAAACTATATAAAATTCTCCCGAATATTTATTTTCTCAATTTTCAGAAGAACACGAATCTTCCAACAGAGAGAGAGAGAGAGAGAGAGCTCGCGAAAAGGAAATCGATCGTTCGTAATCGCGTTCGCCGCGACCCTCTTATTTCGCTGCTCTTGCCTCGAAAGCGCGGAAAGACAAACAGAGGTAATTTGCCGGGTTCGATAAGGAATCAATGTACCGCCGTTTAAAACTCGACGAAGGCAATAATCGACGATCCGAGTCCGGGGCACGTGAAACGCGATCATTTAACCATCACGAACACGGCAACGGTTCGGTGGAAAGGGCTGAGGGATTCCCGCGGAGGCAGGAGAGATACCTATCGGCTTGACTTTTATGCGGCTCGTTTTTCGATTTTATTCCGCGCGTTCGCCGAGCAGCCAGCCAGCCAGTTTCGCGGTAATCGATTCGATCACGAAAGCTGCTCGTCTTTTCGTTGTCTCTGGAACACCGAGCCTAACCCCTCCGATATTAGCATAGCGGCCACCCCCTCGAGGTTGAATTAGCGGTTTCTTAAAAAGTCGTTCGCCGAACGAAACCTCTTCCCTTAACGTGTTTTCCTCCCCTGTTTAGAGACATTTACCGTCTGCAAATTGCGGCCCGTGAAATCTGAGAAGATGGATAATACGTGGGATTAGGATTAGATTGTCGTTGCAAGCTTCCATGTATATATATATATATATATTCATATATGTATATGAGAAATCGGCGCGCGTTGGATCGTAGATGGCAAAGTTTCACGTAGGACGAAAACAACTTTGGCGAGAGTCCACCCCGAGGTCTAATCAGTAGCAACACGGGCCCGGCCGCGGATATTTCCTGCCAAGAAAAACACCGTTCGCGGGCTTCCCCTACTCGGAGTCTCAGTTCCGCGCGGCAAACTTTTTCTTTAATCTCTCGTCGTCGAGTCGTCTCTGAACGAAGCTACGGTTTAACTTTTAGCGCAAACCATCCGCGGTCTGTCCGTCGATTACCACCGAGACCCAACGAAAACGAAACGTTTGTTCTCAAACGCGCGCCAAGAGCCGCGGGAAAGAAGAAAAAGGGAGAGAGAAAAAAGGCCGAGAAAATTATCGTTACCGGACACAAACGTGGGAACGGAAAAGTCGCGCTTTCACAGGCGTTAAACGCGTTTGCCTGTTTGCCAAGAGGCCGCGATTCTCAGCCGGTAACGAGAAGACTCTCTTCCGCCGGTGGCGCACGAACGAAAAGAGGATCGTTTAGCCGACGCGGAAAAACACCGGTCGAGGCGTCCGTATCGCAAACGAGGTTACGAGGAGCGTGAAACGTTGGCGGAGAGGTGGTTGTGGGGGGAAAGGGTTGAAAAGGAGAGGAGAGCAGGGAAAAAGCCAGCGCGCGCGCCGCGTTGCCTCCAGCCATCCCCCCCTATCTCCCGGCCCGTTTCATTTTGTAAATACGCCGACCTTTTGACTTTTAGATTTCGCAGGAGGACTTTCACGGACGGGGAGGAGGGTGGGTTTATCGGAAAGCGTTTTCTCTCTTTTTCGCGCACGCGAGATGTTTGTCATGGAAATTTCGCGCTCGTTTCGCGTCGTCGTCTCGACTTTTTTTTCCTTTTTTTTCATCAAATCGTTGTTTCCCAACTCGAGTCGTCCCTCGCGAACGCGAATCGGGAGAAAGTTACGCTCATCTCGTCTCATCTATTTAGGGGAAACTTGAAATTTCGAGGCGAAACGCGGCAATTTTTTCCTTTCCTTTCTTTTGCGTTGGTCGAGAGACACGTCAGTTGGTTGACAGACCGACTCTGCTCGGAATCTGGGGCGAGAGAGAAGGTAGCGCGCGATTATCGCTGAAACTCGGAGGGGAAAATGGGTCGGCGAAGGGTAGAGATTTAAATTCATACCTCCCGCGCGGCCAAGAATGCGGAAGTAGCGAGAGACGCTTATAAATTTACGCGACGCACGGACGGTCGTCTCTCTGCAGGAGCAGCCTACTCCGTGTTCTGCTCCCCTGAAATATGCACGACGAGTATACGTACGTACGTGTGTACTAGGTCGTGAAACCTGCACGCGTTATTACACGTTAAAGGTCCTTGTATTTCACAGCTAAGCGCTTCGCTCTCTCTCTCTCTCTCGTCTCTTCTGCTGTCTCGAGTTCCGAATAATTTCTCTCCGAGAGAGAAACGATCGTGCGGTTTGGCTTTTCCCGATCGGGACGTGGCACGTTGCGGGGGAGGGAACTTTTGTCGAAAGGCGCTCGGTTGCTCTCGCGAGTTTCGCAAATCTCAATCTCTCGGCTGAAGACGTTGGCAAAGGTAGCTACCGCGCGCTCGCCGATTAATTTGCATTTACCGCGAATGGAACCGCGAGCTAACTTTTTCGAAAGCCTCGAGCTCCTTCTTCTTCTTCTTCTTCTCGTTTCGTGGCGCTAACAGACTCGCATCTAATTTTCTTGTTGCAGAGGAAGAGTGGAATTCGGATGGCAAGGGTCGACAGTCCAACGATATCGGTGAGTCAGCCTTTTTCCTCGTTTCACTCGACAACTCGCTCCTCTCCGCGTTCTCTTCCGCGTAACCCGATCGGCGTAGCCCGAGTAGGCTAGATCCTTTCCTCGATCATTTCTATCCATGACGGTTTCGATCGGTTAGTGCGTATTTCCTTCAAGGCCATTGTGCGGCCTTAAATAAGCATAAAGTTTGTCAATTTAGAAATTTCGAGGGAAATTGAACGACGAAAAGCGATAATCGAGCCAGAGCTCGCTAATGTCAAGAACGTCGATGGGTGATTTTTCGAGAGGAATAGAAACAGTCGCAAGGGTGCACGGTCGACGCCAGCTCTACGCGTAATTATTCACAGGGCAGCAAATCCCAGTAGTTGGTCATCCAACTGGCTTCTTTCTTTACAAATAAGTGAACAGACGAGCTAGGAGTGCGGAATGTCTTCGAGATGCACGATGCATCTTCGCAACAACGAAATCCAATCCTCTGGCGAACGGGTCGACGAAGATCCGGACACCGATCGGCGGAAATCGAGATCGGTCGTCGAAGCTTTGCCGGCCGGTGTTTAAGCAGACACGCGTCACGAGCTTAACTTAACCCCTGGAATCGACGAACCGCGTCTGTCGGGCTTCCCCGATGGTTCGAGTTTCAGCCCAGGCCTGACGCTCCTCGACGCAGCGCGAAACCGATACGTCCACCGTCTTCCTCTTCCTTCCTTTCTTCTCCCCCTTTTCTCTTTTCTCTTCTTCTTCCTCCGTTTTCAATCGTTTCCTCGCGCGAAATTTCCCACCTTGTTCGCTTCTAAAGAGAAATTGATAGAAAAAGGTACAGGTTAGTACGGGTTAAATCGGTCCGGCAAGCTGAAACGACGGATCAAGCCTGACTTTTCCCATGATTTTTCCCGTCCTCTCCACTCCACAAGTGCCAAGAGGTTCGTAGGACCGAAGCAATCGAGTTAATCAAAGACCAAGGTTTGCTTCGACGCTGACTCGTAAAGACTTTTAATTCGGCACGGGACTACATTGAGTCTGCCTCCAAACCCACGAGGGGCAAATGGAAAGGTGCGCTTGTCGGATGCGTGTCCGCGGGCGAAGCGACGACGCGACGATCCAATAATCGAGGCGGACGCCCTTAATACCGGAAAGCCGATTTCCATGAAAGGGAGAGGTCGGCGCGATCGAACCATCTAGCTTGGAACTCCCCCTTTCTTTCTTTTTTTCTTCTTTTCGAGTCGCTGCGAACGTGTCCAGCTGCGCCTCGAGCGCGCTGGCAAAGATACCGGAAGCGGGATTAACCGAGCCGCTCGAAAGACGTCGCTCCAACCCGACGAGCAAAAACGAATTAAACCGTCAGCGGATTTCCATCCTCTGCTCCTTAAAGTTTCAACTCGAGCGAGAGCTTTCGCCAAAGTTCAACTTTTCCGGCTAAAGTCGACCTTTCGGCTGCGAAAGTAACTTGTCAAATGGAAGTGCGATCGTTGCAGTTTTGTGTTGAAACGTCGAGTCGAGTTGCCGTAATTTGGTTAGGACTTTTAAGAGAGAGAGAAAAGTGACAATTGTTCAAAAAGTTGACTCGTTGAGAAAGAAGGAGAGCCTAAATTAATAATCGGGTTAAACGTGCGTCACTTTCAGAGTTGCACGACGGCGAGTCGACTCGTACAGTTGAAGAGTCAGGGTCCAACTGGCGAAGCTTGTGACGACGGGGAACGTTCGATCGGTAGAGTCGGATTCTCTCGTTCGAGGGAAAGTCGTCTCGTTGGAAGGTCAAATTCTATAAATCTAAATCTAAATTTTAACCCAACTAAAAGTCGATAACTCGACTGATAAAAGCGGTGTCGGTCGGTCGCGGTGATAAGAGCGAATCTCGACGAGACGAGACGAGACGAGGCGAGATGGCGCGGTGCGTTGCTTGGCGTCGACGTGCGCGACGCTCGCGTCGCCTGGAGCGCCCTCGCCACGACGGTGGACGCCGGTCGAAACGAATCGCGTGCCAATCTTTTGAAACGCCGTCTCTCGCCACACCCTGTGTGCCGCCAGTTTCTCCACTCGGCGAGGGAAAACAAACACGCGCTCGAGAGCACGGTTTTTTTCTTTTCGGTCGGGTGATCTGTGACGCGTTTTCTCCGCGTAACCGTGCGTGGTGCGCCGATCGTCTCGTCTGTTTCGCGACTTTGTCGTCTTTCTCTGTCTCGGTTCGACCACGACGAAATGCACTTGGACGTGGTGTACGCGCTCGTTCGAGGCGACGACGCGACGACGCGGTCTCTGTGCGGGAGGGTGACGACTCTCGCGACGTCGTGAACCCTCCCAGGGGGCGGGGTGGGCAAGTGCGAGGCGAGGACGTTGGCATGCGAATCGAAACGGAGAATCCCGGAGGTGCGTCTGATCCCCCTAGCGAAAACTCCTACGAACAAAAACGAAAGTAAGTGAGGCGGCGAGAGGTGTGTACCGTAGAGCTGCTAGCTGGGCTCCGAGAATAACAATAATATAGAGCGAGGTGACGCGAGAATCGGTTCTCTCTCGACGTCTCGCAGGCGTCGAACGGCGACGCTCGGCGGATCCTCCGTCAACTAATATTGATTATAAAAGCAGCAGCGGCGGCGGTGTTGGCGGCGGTGTTGGCGGCGGTGTTGGCGGCGGCGGCGGCGGCGGCAGCGGCAGCGGCAACGAGGATTCCAGCGATGCTTCCTCTCGGTTCGGTTCTCCTTCTGGCAGCCTCCTTCTGCCCGCCTCGTCAGTGATGCACGCGCCTCGCTCACGTCCACTCGCAAAGTGTTTTCTCTCGGCAGTGTTTTCTTTTTCACCGATTTTCTCCTCATTGTTTTAGCTTTGTGTCTGTCGCGCGTGTGTTTCTCCGATCGACGCGGCGATGTAAGCAAGCGGGAATTTCAGCCGGTGAGACGTATCTGTCGGTTCCATTCATTTGGTCTGTAAGTTTGCTGAAAGAATAGAAAGAGAGAGAGAGAGAGAGAGAGAGAGAGAGAGATTAATTACTCCCCACAGCGGCGATAAATCGCGATAAACGCAGGCAGCTGTTGGGAAATGGTCGATTCGGTCGGATCGATGATCTCGAGCGTACGTACTCCCCAGGGGGTTGGAGTCGAGAGTAGCCTCCCTACGTCGGTTGAGTAGCCGTCCGCCACGTCGATTTCGCGCAGAACGGCAGGATCGTGGACACGTGGACGGCTGTGCGAGTGCTAAATAACGCGCGCGTCCTCACGCACGTAATCGCGCACGCACGCACGCACGCACGTGCACGTGCCGGCGCGGACGTTTCCTCTCCTCCGAGGATGACATTCTTCCGGCTGAAAGGCCATATAGATTTTTTTTTCCTTCTCTCTCTCTCTCTCTCTCTCTCTCTCTCCTCTCTCTCTGTGTGTTTCTTTCTTCTGTCGAGCGGCATGCGCTCGATTCAGAGCCAGCCACGCACGCACACGGCCCGTCGAGACACGCAGGCGTACAAAGCACCACGCTGCTTTCTACTCGCCTCTCGTAGCCCAAAGCAGGGTGAAATTAAGAGGACGTTGAATGTACCGCCCCTGCAACCCAGGCCCCTTTTCTAACAACCTCCGCGTCTTCTAACCTCTCGCGTTCGGCTCTCGCTCTCCATCTGTCTCCGACAGTTTACCCTTCTGCTTCGGCCTTTGCGAAAAATCGCTCGAATCTCCGGACGATTTCATCAACGAAGAAAAGAAAATTTCACAATTTCTCGATTTAATTATTTACCGTGGAAGCAATTTTTTTTACAAGTACAGCATACATTTCAAACATCTGACCGATTTGTAATCGTACGATCGTATAAACCTTTCGAAATTCCGCAGTTCTCGATCTTGCAACCTACTGCAATTTCGCAGATTCTCTCTCGTTAAGCACGCCATTGTCGAGGTTTAATCGCCGATGGCACTAGTAAGACGAATTACTCGATCGAAATGGTTCTCCAAACGCGTCGCGAGATGTACGTAGCAACGCTTTAGTTTCGTTCGAGTAACGCTCGCTTTCCAACGCCGTCCCGTTCCGTAACAACGTCCGAGCAATTACGGTTAATTAACGCGTGTCGACGCGCGTGGCCGACCAGTCGGTTCGCTGAACCTTTGC
>KQ435784.1:188138-203313 GCA_001276565.1 Melipona quadrifasciata | reverse complement strand
GGCTTGATGGCGTACACGTGGCACACTCAATCATTTCACGTTATCGTGCACTGCCACGCCTTTCTGCTCGTTCGTTTTTCCTCTGTATAGTATATTTTCGATTTTTTACTCACCTTTCTTCGAATCGTGTGTACGTCGTCGTTCAGAGAGAGAGAGGGGGGAGGGGGGGTAAAGAAAGGATGGAAAAGGAGATGTGGAAATTTGGCGATCGTGAGAGAGATTTTTGCAGGTATCGGTACACGCAGCACTACCACCGAGGAGAGGCACTCGAGCAACCAGGCCAGCTCGCAAGAGTCGATCGCGATCGCGATCGCATTGTTTTTTCGCTCTCACCTTTTTTCACAGTGCATTTCCAGCAAAACCCCTTTTTCTGCTCGATGCATATATACGTCTAACTGGTTTACTTGTGTGTGTGTGTTTCCGTGTGACCTGCCGCCGCCCAACAGATGGGGACCAAGTCTCGCCAGAGAAAGGTAATTCCTTTTTCTTCTCTCTGTCTTTTTTTTTGTTTTTCTCCAAACTGTCTTTGTATCGTTTCGAATCGCACGATGGCATGCTTGCCTTTCTCTTCCCCTTCCTTCCCCTTTCCCTTTCCCTTTCTCTTCTTTTTCTTCTTTCTCCCCTCGTTTGACACTTTGAGCCCCGCGCCGATTTTGCTGCGCTTTCCGTTGCGACCGAGCGATATGAAGGTGAAACACGTTCCAAGTTCAAACGGCGATCAGTTAAAAATTCCTATGCCTATTGGAAAAAGAAAGGTTCACCAATTAAGAAATTTGACTTGAAAAGTCGTCGTATTTTTGTTTAGAATGTTTCAATGAATTTTATCGAAATTGCTACATTTATTTTCTAACTTTGTTACTTGTCCCAGTGACCGACGCGGGGCTCAAAATGTTAACCATCTCTACGTCGTTACTATATCTGTCTGTCTCTTTTTTTTTTCTTCCCTCTTTCACGCGCGTCAGATTCGAACGATCGTTTCACAGAGAAAGAGAGATAGAGAGAGAGAGAGAGAGAGAGAGACACACAGAAGAAAAATCCGCCTGAATGGGTGAGAGAGGAATTCGGTTTGACGAATTGGGTTTGATTGTTGCAGTCGCCTCTTCCGCGCGGGTACCCGCCTCCCTCTTCGACGATGTTATTCGATGACGACCCGGGCATCATGTCCGAGGTGGAGACATCGAGCACAGGATTTCGACGGGGTGGCAAGCAAAGAAGCAGCCTCCCCGTCGTACGGACCCCCAGCAAGACTCTGGAGCGACCACTAGGTAACGATCGACCCGCGATAGAATTAGGAGCGTCTTGTTGCTGCCTCGCTGCTCGATGCCCTTGTCGGACATTCCTGACGAAACGATGCGTTTCTGTGGACGGTTCCTTAGGTCTAGTGTTCCTGCAGTATAGGAACGAGACGAAGCGGGCGCTCCTACCCAACGAAATCACTAGCATAGACACCGTTAAGGCACTCTTCGTCAGAAGCTTTCCCAAGCAACTCACTATGGAATATCTAGACAGTCCTCACGTCAAGGTTTACATACACGATAGCAACAAGGACATGTTCTACGAACTCGAAGATCTCAGGTTTGTGTACGCTGCCTTTCCTTCTTGCCTTTTTTCCCTTTATTCGTTTGCCAAGCTTTCAGTTTGAAAGCCAAAGCCTTCTCTTCCATGCGCGAAAATCTTCCAAACGAGCAGTCGTTTCGACGAGCAAACGTACACTTTCCCTTCCCCGTCGATCGAGAACGAATTGTGCCCGTTTCCGAGACTACGGCGTGCAACGAGGGGTTCTCGTTTGCAGGTCGCATCTGAGAGACATCCGAGACCGCAGCGTCTTGCGACTGTTTGAGAGTACCGACGGTGTGACGGGGATGCCTGGACCGCTGGGGATACCGGGGACAGGAACGGGACTGCCTCCTCACTGGGAGGACCAGAGCTACTTCAGCGAGCCGGAATTCGACAGCGAGTACCAGCATCAGCATATCCACAAGAGCAAGGTAACCGGCTTCTCTCCTCTCTCCGTGCTCTCCGTGTTTGACGCCGTCTGGCAGTGCCCAAACTGCGTTCAACGTCGAACGATGAAACCGAACGACGTTGCGCGTGGCGAAAATTTGTCGGAAAAACTTTGTTTGCGAGCGGCGTCGAGTCGGAAACGCTGGCCAAAATCCGAATTCGATTCGCGTGTAATCATTTCCAGTATTCGTTGAACGAGCCAACAGTAAATACGACAGATATTGTGATTGGCTGAAACAATTATCGAGAAACGCGGCGAGTACAAATGAGGGAGGGATGTGATTTAATTACGCAAAATTGATGAGTTTACAATCAGCGTATGGTATTCCACCAGAGATTTAACTCCTCGACAATCCGGCGAATTTGTTAATCGTGCAGGATAAGAAAAAAGAGAGGTGAGAATTTACAAGTATAAATAAAAGTGGCATTAAAACATAAAAGTCGCGTTTCACACTCGGTTAACGTATCTCTAGAATCGTACTTGCACAATCGCACGACCCAGTTGATCGATCGGCACCAAAGCGCAAACACCGTCCATGGTAATTTATTACGACACAGGTGGTGCATCGATTAGTCGTTTGTTATCTTATCAGCTAAGCGAAAGAAATCTTGACGCGTCGTGTTGTCGCCGTCTTACGAAACTAGCGTTTCGAAACAGAGAAGGAGAAAATTGTCCACATCCTGCAAGTGCGATATCGGTGAACCGTTAAGGTTAATCTGTTTTATGGCTGTTTTTTTTTTCTTTTTTTTTTTTTTCCCCGTTCGACCAATCGGTGATATTTTGTGCGGTTGACTGAAAAGAACTCTCTCCGTTCTCGCTCGCAAATAGGTAGTAAATACAACGTCTCGGAACGCGATCGACAGAGTGTAGCCTGTTCGTCTATTCGTCTCGTTCGAGATCGGCCTCGGGTTCACGGAGAGATCCCGCGTCAGCGATAGCGGTCGGCTACCGCGATAACCATAAATCTCACTGGCCTCCTCTCTCGCGACACCGCCAAGCTCTCTCTCTCTCTCTCTCTCTCTCTCTGTCTCTCGTGGCTGTGGTTTCGATCGAGGACGAAACGCCTCGTTAAAACGCCTTGCACGTCTGCACCGCTGGTACGTGCACCGCGCCCGAGTAGAGTTTCTTCGGGACCGACCGCCAACCGAAGATCAGGGCTTTCTCGAAAGGCTCCGCCGCGCAACCGTCGCACACGGCCATGATCGCCCCGACTTCCGCCTCCGCGGGCTCCCTCTCGTCGTCCTTGTTCTGGTACTTGGGCAGCTGCAGCCCGAAATTGGTCAGGCCGGCAAAGTAGTCGTTGTCCAAGCCTTGGGAGACGTAGCCGTCGTCGACGATCAGACCGTCGCCCAGCTGCACCAAGCCTCGTTTCTTCTTGCTCGAGTCTCGTTTCCCTGGCTCTCCCTCGTCTCTCTCGTTCTCCTTTGGCACGAAGGTTACCTGCGAGCGAGATGGCTTTCAGCCGAGGTTTCGGGCTCGTGGATCATCACTGTTTTTCGCGGCTCTTACCTTTTCAGTTTTGGAGTCGGACTCTCTCTCCTTTGGCACGAAGGTTACCTGCGAGCGAGATTGCCTTTAGCTACGAGTTTCAGGGCTTTAGACTCTTACGACTCTTACTCTTCTTACCTTTTCGCTTCTCGGCTCTCTCTCCCTTGGCACAAAAGTCACTGCCTGCGAGCGAAATCGCTTATTCAAAAATCGGCGAAGCTAACATTCGGAATGATTCGCGGAAACGGCGATTCTCTCACCTTTCCCTCGGAAGATTTTTCCGCCGACTTGGCGTCGATCTCTCGCTTGGCCACGCTGCTGGATGCTCGGGCGGTCGCATCCTCCGGTTCCTCGCTCTCGGCTTCAATCGCCGACGAATCTTTCTCTCTCTTGAAGAGGCTGTGGAAGGACGGGCTGCTGGCTGCCACGTCGGTTATTCCGCTCGCCGTGGGCAAACCTACGCCAGACGGTAGGCTGCCGAAGAACTGGCTGGATTGCAGGGGGAACGCCGTCGCGACGGAATTGGGATTCGCGGGTGGTAACGGTTGAGGGAGTGGATTGCGTGGAATCACCGCTGGGTGCCTCAGGGTGACTCCGCTCTGAACGATCTGCAGCGGCGATCCTGGATTGATTTTCACCTGAAATTTCTTTCTCTTTCTCCTTCTTCCTCTTCCTTTCCCGCCATTACCCACGAAACTGCAAATTCCGCCTCGAAACTCTGTTTTCGGGCGATACGCACCTGACGATTGATCTGTCCAGCAGTGAGGTAGGGATGTTGCGGAAGGGGTGGCCCGGTTACGGGAGGACGCGTCGGCCTGGGCGTGTTGTTGCTGGTGTCGTGCTCGTAGTGGTGCGCGTGATGATGTTTGTGGTCCTTGTGGGCTTTCCCGGCCGTCAACGCGACCCCGTAAAGCTGCACCATCGTTATTTCGCCGAGGAGGCCGCCGGATCCTGAAAATATCCATGAATTTCCAAGTCGAGCGTAATTGCGTGACTTTGGCAGACTGACATTATACCTCGGATCGAGAATGCTCGATGCTTTTCCGAAATACGTTCGACTTACTCTCTAAGTAGCGGAATCCACCAAAGTGTCACGTTACTTTGCGTTATTGTTTCTCACCTGGAGGAGCTTCGTCGCCTTCCAAGAATCCGCCGCCCAGCTGTCGTTGCTCCTGCCCTGTGACGGCCACTCCACCCCCTTTGATGACGTGCCGGACCAACTAACGAACCGAGAGAAACGGCAAGCGAGCAAATTAGCCAAACAACTCTGCGCACGAAAGTTTTTCCACGACGTGGGAAAATGTTGGTCGAAACTGTCAAACTCGCGCAGATAATGCAACGGGAAAAGGCAAGACCTTCCATCTCTCGGGGCAAAGTAAAATTCCTTTCACCGCGCGTTCCCTCCTTCGATTACGCTTCGATCCGCCTATCGCTCCGGGCGAACCTGCCGCCAGTCGCTTTTCGATATTCACCGAACCGAGCAACGCAGTTCGGCAGACAGAATGGATGGAACTTTTCCACAATGAGTTCCCCCTTCTTTTTACGCAAAACGTAAATTTTGTTCGCGAATCGCCAGCACGGCGCGGGGAATGAACGTTCCTAGCCTCCGAGTCCGGGAGATCTCGTTCTCGAGGAAACAGAGTGTGAATCGACTTTTGCGCGCGGAAAGAGATTTCCATCGCGGTTCGACTCGAGATGAGCAGAGAGAAAAAAGAGAGAGAGAGGGGGGGGGATTACGCAAGCAGGTTTACGGAGAAATGGCTCGAGCTGTGGAACCGGATGCGATTTCCAGCGGCTTCCGAAGATCGCTTTCTACTCGAGTTGGGCGTCACGCCACCTCGCGCGGCCGACTTTCGAGAAACTGCCGCGAAACAGAAGCAGACCCTGGCATTGCTCGCTCTTAGACGCGAATTCAAAGTACGTGCGTACGACTTGTCCCGGCGACGACGTTTGAATTCGAAACGATTGTTGGAAAAACCCAAACACTCGGTATTCGTTCCACTCGAAAAGGAAAGAACACAGTACGTGACGCTCATTTTCTCGATTCCGTGCACGAGCTGTTCGTCAAAACTGTTTAAGTCGCTAGAGATACGCTTCTCTGTAAAATTTCCGTTTCAGGTAGTTTCAGTTGTTAACGAAACGAAAGGATCTGCCTTTCTCACGGCCGCGAATTTTTTCACGAACCGGCGAAAAAGCACGGGGCCGAGGCTCACTTACCCTGTTGTTGAACCCGCGACCTACGCGCTCGTCGTTGACCCAGATCTGCCATTCTCCCGTACGGCCGTTCCAGCTTTGGCACGAGTGATACCACTTGTTCAATCGGAGCGGATAATTCAATCTGTACAAGTTGTGCCCGTCGATGTTCATCATGTAGTAGGAACTCCTGGCGGTGTTTGCCACCCAGGAGAGGATCCCGCGCGGTTGGTCCCCAACTTGAAAATTCCATCACCATCAAATCCATCTTTCTCTATTTCCATTGCACGTTGATACGCGTGTCTCCAAAAATTTTCGTCCGTTCGTTGTTAAACAAAAGCTTCCTTCTTTCGGACAGCCCGTTAGGGCAAATGAAACGTCGGGAAAACGTCGCGATTACGTCATTGTTGTATTTACGCGCGACTCGCCGGAACACGCTCGCCTCGAGAGCTCGCTTGCGAAACACGTTCCGAGGGTTTCTTTGGCATTCGAACCGTTGCGCGATCCCCCCTCGGATATCTCCGGCCGAATGAAACGCGTTGTTTCATACTCCGAGCTTTGGACAGAGAACCGTTTGGCTGCGACTTGCCAAAACTACCGGCGAAACTTGAAGCGTAAGAAAATCTTTGTACTTTTGTTCGCGCGTATACGTTTTGCTAGTTCTACCATTGAAATTAGACTCGGCCCCCCCCCATGAAAATGGATGAAAAGAGGATGAGAGAAAACCTGGCTGGCTCACCTGCGTACGAGAACAAGGGATGGTCGTTGCTGTGATTGTAGAATTTCGTCCACATGCACAAGGTGAACTCCTTCATGTCTGGCAGCTCCGTCTTGTAATGGACGTACTGCGGAAGAGAGTATGCGTAACGTTAATCGATGGAAAGCGAGATTTTACGGGGCTCATCGCTCACACGCGCGATTTGCTCAACTCGCTCGGGAAAACCCGTCGCACGCCCCCCTTTCTCCCCGAGTTTCCGCGTGCTTGTTTTTCGCTTTCTACCGGCAAATCGGCAAACGCCACAACTGGCTGATGCAACTGGCAGAGGCCGATTCCACGTGAAACAAAAAAAGTAATCGAGAGACAATAACGTAAGAAACTCCGGCTCTCGAGACGTAAATTCCCCTCAAATTTCATTCTTTCGCGAGAAATAACCAAGTTTTCATTCCAATCAATTTCCGCGCGTAAAAATTCCTTCTTCGCCAGAGCGAAATTCCTGCTCGCGCGTGAATTAGCGAAAATTGCGATCGGCGATCAATTTTCGTATAAACGACGCGCGTGAACGCAGAAACCTTTGAATTTTGATGGAAATCTGGTTCGATCGAAAGACTTTTCCCTTTTTTCCCTTTAATCTTCGTCAACGACGAAGCGCGGTCGATTTCAACGACTTGCGAAAATAAAGAGGAGGGGCACATTTCCACGCGTGGGGCTCGTTTGAAAGTTCCCTTTTTTCTCGTACAAGTCCAGGGAACGATTAATTGCAGAGAATAGAATTCACTCTCTCACCTCAAAGTACAATTGCTGGTTCATCGCGACTTTGTAAAGAGCACATTGGTCTTGCTGTTGCTGCTGGGCCAACAGCAACGAACCCCCCACGTCGTAGAGGGATTGCGCGGCGCCGCCTTCGTAAATAACGGCGGGGCCCTGACGTAGAACGGTGGCTGGTGTAAACGGGGGGTTCCAGGACGTGGAGATGGCCCGTGCCATCGCCCACGGTAGCAGGCCGCAGAGAAGCCGAAAGATCGACATCACTCCTTCCCCTCGATCCATCTGGCGAGATTCACAACAAAGCGTTTACGTTATTTCCCGCATTTCGTGAAAGCACGTCTGAAACTGGAACGAGTTTTGCTGTAAAATGCAAACGACGAGTAAGTCTCCTCGAACGCGTTGCGAAATTTCTGGCCCGCAAGGGTGTCTCAACAGCTTGGCGAAGCCAACGACGACGCGGGGGAAGGTTATCGCTGCAACTACCGATCGAACGTGAAACCACAGTATGGAACATTTGTAGCAACGAAATCCAATTGCTCGAGCGTGCAAACGATTGTGATCGATTCTCTGGAAAATGCAATTTTTAACAAAGAAAAGGTGTCGTTCGTTTCCTTCTTCTTTCCCTCGGAAAATTATTTCTCGCAGTTTGATCTTTGAAAGTTTGCGCGTCGCGCCAATCGATCCCAATCTCCCGTTAACACCAAACGCTTTTTTCCGTTCGTCCAACTCTTGTTAAGAAGAAAAAAACAAAAGAACATGCAAAGTTCTCGTTTCTTTTTCCTATTCTTATCTGAAAGTTATTTCGTACATTGTTCGACGCATTAAATTGACAATTACGTATGTAAAGCATTGAAATATCTCCGTTATTTACCCCGGGTTTTCGGTGGCGTTCCCGGCGTTCCAGACAACGATCCCGTTTTTCATCGGAATTTCAAAAGTTATTTCGATATCTGGCCAGCGTAGTTTCCACGGAGAATTGAAAGCTGACGCGCTCGCCGATGGATATCGGACAGGGCGAATAGCGGGCGCAAAATCTGGCCTCGCCGGCCAGATCGGCGGAGGGAAAGGGGTGAACAACTCACCGAGAGAAGCAATCACCGGGTTGACTCGCGGCGGTAGGCACCAGGTAGAGATCCTCGCGGTCTCGAAACAGAAAGGTAACTGTCCGCTCGTTCTGTTCGTCGCAGGCCTCGTAAACTCGCAAGAGGTGTGCACACCTCCTACCAGCTTTGTGACTCCCCTTTTTCTCTTTTTCTCTCTTTCACAGTCTCTCGGCCATCCATCCTACGATTCGCGATACGGGCACGCAGGATGCCACTCTTTCTCCTCTCTACCCATTCAACCACTGTATCTTTCCCTCTCTCACACACGCGCGCTTTTCCAGTTCATTTCGCAACGCCGAAACGAATCAATTGGTTCTGGAACGGTATTTGCATGTTTGTCTAGAAATTGGTGCGTTAGAAACGACCGCTCGGATGGTTGAAAGTTGAAACGGTTCTCCTCTTTTTGCGGGCAAACGTTGGAAAAATCAGCGTCGATCGGTAGGAAAACCTCTCCGTCACGCTCGAGTCGTTGCACGTCGTCCGCTCGAACCTTGAAAATTTAAAGGAGAGAAAAAAACGTTGATCGCGAATCACGGAACTCTTTCATCGAGATAAAAGAAAGCCAGCGAGCGGGCGGCCTTCGCGAGCTTCAACCGTTAATTGAGCAACAATCGAGAATGCCGGCGAGAAAACGCGTAATCGTTCGACCGATCGCCTTCTTTTCACTCGCTCGCCGTCCAATCGATCCGGCGCCGGATATTCCTTTTTGGTGGAAGAGTCGATCCGCGGAGGAGAAAGTCGCCGACGAGTCCTCCGCCGAGAGGAGGACATTACGAAACACCAGGAGAAGAAAACGTCCTGTTCTCCTAAATAAGTTCTTCCGACCTCGAAAATCGAGGTTCTCTCCTCGTTTCGCCCCGCGTGCGGATGTGTGATTGATTGACAGAAAATAGAAAAAGAAAGAGAAAAGATTGTTTCACGGTCGAATTAACGGGCCACTTGCGATTATAATTGGAGGTGAAGAAAATTCCATCAGGTAACTGCGTTTTTTTTTTTTTTCGAGGCTTCCAACGAGGCTTCTCCCCTGAAACCTGTCTTTCTTCCTGTGAAACTGTCGCCGTGCCCCCCTTTCTCCGCGGGGCACGGCGAAAGGACGACTCCTGAAAAATGAAAATTAAAGATTCTGCGCGCAACTGCGTCGATGTGCATTGTACGTACGTGGGCGCTGACCATCGACAGCCGATAAGAGAAAACTCGCGACGAGTTTTACATCAGAAATGGCTCCGCGTGTTTGTTTGTTTGGACGCGGGGACTCGATCGGATCGCCAACTGGATAGAGACAAAAAGAATCAAGTCAAATTTCGTCCGGCAGAAATCGCATGACTGCGAGAGCGGGGAGAAAATTTCGGGGCTAATTTCGTCTCGGTTCTCCGATTAGAAGGGAACCGAATTAAAAGAAGGAGGTGTCCCACGCTCGTTGAAATCAGTCGATCGCGAACAATTCGCCGGGAGGCAGACGCGACGTTCGTTTTTAACCCAGATAACTTCGTGACGCGGTTAGTCTCCGAGTAATTCTTCTCCTCTTTTTCTTCTCGCAGTTTAGCGCGATTCATCGATCCTCTCGAATTTTCAACGGTCGAGCGCGCTTCGAGGCTAGAACTTGGTGGTCGAGCAGTTTTCTAGATCCACGATCTACGGATGTCTTTAATGATTCGAACGCGCGGTTATGTAAATCGTGGATCGCCCGATTTGGTGTCCATTTCCCATCGACTTTAGTCGTCCGTCTAATCGACTTTCGACGAGGGCAATCCGTTTGGAGGCTGACTCGGCCGTCGAGTCGAAGGTGCGTGTCTTTGTTACGACACAATGGAAACGATAAGAAACGACATTCCGCGAGAGAATGCAAACTTTGCCGCAATTGTAACCTTTACCGTTGTTTCCACGATTCTACTCGATCAACAAAATTCGAAGCAATTTCCAAACAGCGCGGAGAAAAATACCGCGCGACTCGTAGCAGAAGCAGGAAACGAAGACGACCTTTTTGCCATAAAAATTTTATCGATAGAAAACAAATTACGGGCAATGCCACTCCTACTCGAGGTCTACGCCCCCTCGCGAATCACGTGACCCGAGTCGACCAATCGCTAATTTTCGTTGCACCTCGATTTTCTGCGTTACCCCGCTTCATTCTCGAAAAAATTCAGTCGACAGCGTATTTTTTTTTAACGACTTAGCTTTTTTCTCTCGCAAGCGAAAGCTTGTATGCTCTATCGATTCGTCAATGGTCTTGAGCACGAGAAGAAAAGCGCGCGTCTCGGATCGGTTACGTGACCATCGAGGCCAGCGCTGACGATCAGGGTCGAGAGCATCAATCGTGAAACACGAGCGGACGATTTTCGGTGAAAGTGAAAGCAATTACGTACGAAAGGCAGGGTCGTCGAATCGGGGAAACGGAACTCGTTTGTTGCTCCGGCGCTGAGAGCCACGCGGTCGATTCTCTCTCCGCGTGGTGCGGTGGTCACGCAACCCTCGCGAGTTCCACGCCCTTGGTGTTAAACACGGGCAAGGTTTCTCGGTTTCACGGTCGAAATCGATACGAGTCGGGACGACTCGAGCCCTGCAGACCAGCAGAAATCAACGGCGACGGCGATGGTTCGATCTCTCGTAATCTCGCGCATTGAGAAACGCTCTTGACCGGTGAAAGTTTCGGAGATACCTTTCGGACAATTCGTCGCGTTGCATAACCGTCGTCTCGTGTTTGACCGTAAGTGTGTCACACTCGAGCGCGATTACGTTCGTCGGATTGGATTTGAATCGATCATCTCCTCAAGTTTGAGATTCTTTCGTTGTGCCTCGTTTATCCGACTTGTTGCTTCTAGTTTTGAGAGTTTTCTAGACTCGACTCGTATTTTTCATCGTGCGAGCAGCAAAGGCACTAAAAGTAAGTAGCAAATGTTGGTGCAACTTTTGTCGAACAAGATGGATAGTGAAAGAAAGCCGCGACTCTGTTCCTTCTAGAATTTCTAGAAACGACCAACTGTCCGCCCTATTTGGATCCCGGTGGATGCGGAGGCCGCGTAACGAGTCGTTGGCGCGTAACTCGTGAGAATGATTACGAAACTCGACCGTACGCGAATTACCGACGTGTCTGGTCTCGTTTCGTCTCGTCTCGCCTGGTCGTTATACTATAACGCCGTGCGTGCTACCGCGGTGCATCCGGTCTTGGGCGAAAGTACTGGCAAACCGTTATGGAAAGAAAGCCGGGAAATGGGTCGAAAACGCGAGTCGATTTCTGCATACTTGTCTCTCTCTCTCTCTCTCTCTCTCTTTTTATCGACGATCGACACACTGGTATTCCTGGCTATATGTTTCAAGTTGCGCGCAAAAGGGTACTCGAGCGACCTTTTTTTTCTCCTTTCTTTTTCCATTTTTTTCGCCTCGCCTAGCCTCGATATCGATCTGTCCCTTGATTTTGTAACGTCGCGCGTTGTTCTGCTCTCTGAGTTTTTTTCTGAGATTGCGGCAAGCTGTTGCGCTACGTTCCGGTGGCGGATAAAGTCTAGAAACGATCCAGATTTAAAGAACAATGACGTCGTTTAGTGTCTCACAAACACTGTCGCGCTTGACAAATAGCATCTCGTCGCTTTTTCTACGTTCCATCTGCGAAACGCGCAAAAATCCCGTTGACGCGAGTGTAGACACAAAATCCGGAAACGAAAGAGATCGGTCGATTCGTTATCAAAATACCAAAGGTCGGACAACGTGATTTTTGCATTCGCGACGATGCCTCCGACGAGATTTCCCTCCTGTCCTGGCAAACGTTTGCGCGTAAAAAGGAAAGCTCTGTTTTCTATCCGATTTCTACGAGTGTCGCAACGACCCGCATTCTCGCGTTTCTTCCGCGAGGTCCGATTTGGCCCTCGGCTCTGAAACTGATGTCGTTTCCTATCGTCCCAGTACCTAAACACTGCCGCCCGTTCGTTACATCGTCGCAGAAGACGAGAGGTTTATCTGCAATTCTCCTAGTTTATCGCCAATTCCAACGTCACGGTTTTCGTTTTCACAACGACGAGTCACGATTTTAAATCGTGGGATCGCAGGATGATTTGTAAAAAAAAAAAGAGTCAAACCACGCTCTAGTCCAAACGAAGAGATTCGAATTTCCAGCTTCTTTACACAGATTTATTAACAATAATTTCTTTGCTTAGCGCCGCAACCAGTCAAAACGACCAATTCGTAATTTCTCAATTCCGTTGAGGATATACACCTTGGAAAGTTTCAATTAAAAACTATCCACCTCTAAGTGGAATCTTTACAAAATTAGAATGCACAATTATGAAAATGCAACCAACTGTGTTTCAGTTGCGCAATAGTTCCGTAATTTATTCGTATTTCGGTAACAAGTTGTATAATTTGACTAAAGGAAAAAATGATCCACTAGACGATTCTAGAATTTCCAGAATATTAGACACGCTTCGGCTCGCTTGATCAGCTTCGTCCATAAATACACACATACGTAAAATCTAATTTAAAAGACGTATATACTTCTCAAACTGCAGTTATCATTAACACCACTCTCGTCTATAATTACGCATTTGCATGTAAATACGTCGTTAGACCCTAAATTGACCTCCACTCTGCTCTGCAATTAAACGCTTTCTCTAAAACTGTGCCGATCCCGTCCGAGGCAATTTCGATCAAAGTCTCTGCGAGTCTCTGGAAACTGAAAACAAAATGCGAACCGATGCTCCTCTTGCATCTTGCGTTTCTATCCGGTCCCAGTGTGGACACCAGGTCCTAGAAATGGCCGCACGTGCCCTCGACGTTCTTCAATATGGCGCCGCCGAAAACGCGGACCGGAGTTCTCGTCCAGGAGATCAGCATCGATCCGCCGGCAACGAAGGGACTTCCTCTGCCAATTTCGCAACGCGCGTACGACAGTTTGATCAGTCGCAGCCCCGGAGGCTGCTCTTCCCACTCGTCGTCGTCGTCGTCGTCGTCAACCAACGTCGACAACTTCCCCGTGCGAGGAGAGACGATCAGCACGGGGTAAGACACGGCGTTCTCGGCGTAGCAACATCCTCGAGGTTCGTTGGAAATCGGCGTCACTTTCGACCGAATTGGAATTCTCTCGGGAAGAGACGGGACCGCGTCGAAAGCAGAGTTCAGAAGGAGGTTGAAGCCCACGACCGAGCCCTCGATACCGTCGTCCAGCCCTTTGTCAAAGTCCGTGTACTCCTGGCCCAGCACCATGTCCCCTCCGCTTGGCATCCTGTGCCCCATCGTCTGAAATTACAACGTGCCATCGACATTCCTCAACTTTGTCGAATGCGAAATTTTGGCATAAAAAAAAACTCGATCGAGACCGAACCTCTACCGAGCGACCCCGAGCCCAAAGTCGACCGTCGACCCAGAGTCCGTAACGGCCAGCCTGGCTCTCCCAGCTCAGACAAAAGTGGTACCACCGATTCTCGAGAATGTCGCCGGCCGCCGCGAGCACTTGGCTCCCTCCGATCTCAAGGTGAACGCTCTCGCCGCGCGGAGCGATCCACGATCGGACCAGCCGTTCTCGTTCGTTCTCTGCGAGCAAAGCAAACGCGCGTTTCTATTATAAATTTCATGCAACCTTGCACCTTTAGGTTTATTCGCCGAAAGTTGACAAAAAAAATCAACAAAATCAATCGCAGCGCAAATTTTCCCAAAGGCGATTTCCAACGGCTTTGAGTTTCGCCGGGCATTGCGCAAAGCAGTTTAATAACTGCACGGTTATTAACCGCTCTCTGTCTCCCAACGCGCAAGGCGTAAAAGCCGCTTCGGTAATGAAATGCGACCGGCCGGCACGAGCCACTGATTTCCTGGGTGCGGTGAAATTGTAGTTTTCGTGACTGCTTCCTTGATTGCGTAAAGACGCTACGCGCCGAAAAGTAATCACTCGGAGAGGAAAGAAGGAAACGAAAATTACTGCTGGCGCGAGTGCGACCGTAGGTTAGGTTTACTTACTCGAGTAGGAGAATATCGGATGGGAGTGAGTCAGGTCGTTCGACTTCATCCACAAGCAGAAGGTGAACTCGGTGAATTCCGGCACCGGCAGCTCCCACCGCAGAAACTGCAAATGCACCAATCTTTCTCAGTCCCTCGATCGAGTGGTTATCGAAATTAGCCGATTCCGTGTTTAGAAAATGAAAGGCACGCCGGTTCGATCGTTCAGCCCAGAATTTGTAAATTTTCAATTCTCGATCGAAATTCATTTCTTTGTACCGTTTGATGTCGCGTTGCGCAAACCATCACACGATAAAAAAATCATTCGGCACGAAGGTCTTTGCGCTAACGAGGAAGAAAAACGCTCCAAATCGAGCCTGCTACTCGTTAATGATTTCGCATTCCGTACGCGCAGTTTGCCAATTAAATTTGCCAAAGTAGTAAAGGCATTTGCAAACTGCTTCAAACAATTGCCGTTGCACTCGAGAAATTGGCCCGTCGACGAGAGCGATCGATTAAACCAATCCTCTCGTCGGTTCCTCACCTGAATGTATCCCTTCTGAGTAAATTCCACCTTGTGCATCGGCGTCCCGAGTTGTCCCTGCCACATCGACGTCGCCCAATCGGGGAACTGAACGACGACCAAACCCAGCGAAACGAAACGAACGATCGCGACAGCGGGAATTTGGACGTTGCCTGTGAAGTAGGAGTTTCGGCGATTCGTCCATCTCGATTCGTTCATCCCCTCGGCTGCTCACTCAAGAGGGACGACGACTCCTCTCTTCCAACAGTCGACGTTTGCCGCGTTTCGCTCGCGTTGACAAGTTTGCGCAAACGCGACGAAATCTCTGGGTAACTGGCAAGAGGCAAAATCGGCCCGTCGCGCGCGTCCAACGGAGCCGGTGTGGCGAACGGTCGACGAGAGTAAACAACACTAAACGAGGCCGAGACGGACGGAGCATGGCTCGGGCCAAGCACGTT
>KQ435784.1:177512-188106 GCA_001276565.1 Melipona quadrifasciata | reverse complement strand
CGATCGTTTCGCAATGCCTCGTTCGTCTCGATCTCGATTTGCTGGAAATTTGAAATCGTCTCGTACGAAGATCGTTAGCTCCGCAAAGATGATACAACTTGTCTTTACCCGACAGTTTGTCGTGCCTTGAACCTTGAAAGTTTCCTTCGTTTCTGTGGATTTCTGATTTTTCGGGTTTGTTCGCAATTTGAGAAAGGAAATGTTTGTCCTCGTTGCAACACGACGATTGTCCGAGAGCGAGATCGGGTCGAGGTAAACCTGAAAGTTTCCGCACCTTCGTGAATCGTAAAATCGGCGACACGACCTCTGACCTCGCCGTTGCGGCCTCCGCGCAAAATGGCGCGAATTCATCTCGATCTGAGTCATCTTTGTCGACTCGTCGTCATTGCTACTCGGCGAAACATATCTCTTTCTCCGTTGGAAGCCGTTTTCTCTCGAAACCGGACTCGCGCGAACGCACGCGCTCCCGTCAAAATTGAAATTCGAGTTGTTAAACTTTCTACCGTGGTTACACTCGCGTGCGATTTTTCTGTGCGACCGAACGCGTGTTTGCTTTTCATCGAGAAATCAACATGTATAATACGTATAATTCCGACATCTTGCGCTAGACGTTACGCGCTGTTACGCGTGATTTCTCGAAACTTTCTTTCCTTTCATATTTTTCGTTTGAAAAAGATTACGACGCACGATCGAGATGACTAACGTTCGACTCCTTTCTTGCGAGCACCGGACACATGTTGCGTACGTGTACGGATTTGTTAACGTATTTTTTTTTTCTTTCTTTCTTTCTTTCTTTCGGAGTAATCGCGTGTGAAAAATATGCGACACGAGCTTTTTTTTAATTATTTTCGACACTATTGTCGCAATTAATCCGTTGCAATTCGGAAAAGAAAGAATCAAAATTTGTACGATTCGTCTCACCGAAAGAAACCTGAAACAACTGTTCTGACGCCCCCTCGCGAATCACGTGACCCGAATCGACCAATCGCTAATTTTCGTTGCATCTCGATTTTCTGGGGATTTACCGATTCAAGAAGAAACGTTCGAGAGTCTCGTCAAAAAAAGATTCAAGATATTCGAAGGGTTAACCCGATTCGTTGGTTTCAGACGGCGAAGAACTCGACTTCCGGGAGCAGCGGCTACTACGTCGGGGGAAGCAGCACCCTGCCGCGCGGAGGACAGCTGATGAGGGCGTACAGTCCGGCGGCGTCGTCGGTGGTCGGAGGACCGAGCGCGACACCGACCCAGCCGAAACCTCTCGCCACTCCAGGTACGCGAAAGTCCGCAACGCTCGAGACTCGCTCGCGGAAAAATCGATATATATATATATATATACACACACCCGCTGTCTGGGGTGGGTCGAATCGCGCGGCAAATTCCGCAATTTCGTCGTCGCTTTCGCTCGCTTGTACTTGCCACCAATGCTTGCACCACGTGTGTCGCGTCTCTCTCGAGCCACGACGACGACGACAGACTTTGTTTGCCGAGAACGCTCGAAAACGCATCCGTCGTTCGACCTTGCAGAACGTGCAGCCCTCCAGCTGGAAGGCGATCGAACGACCTCCCTTGCTCGCTGCATTCACCGCACGCTCTGCCGCTCGTTTCAATTTTGGACATTACCCACCCACGCGTTTACTCTGCTCAGTCCTTTGCCCCAGGCTTCTCACCGAAAGAACCATCGACTTTGCTTCTTCACGAGCGTTTTCTCCGCTCCGCGATCGAACGAGTCTCGCTCTCTCGTTGTCTCTCGCCGTTGTTGCAGTTTGCTGCAGTTTCACGTCGCGGTTTCACGTCGCGTAGATGGAAAACTCGTTCGCGAGGAGCAACGCACGATCCAACGCTTAACCGGTCCCTCGCGGATGCAAGCACGAATCCCTGTGTGACGTACGCGCGGCGTCCGTTCCGGGCCGTGATCGCCGCAATTCGGAGGTAAACTGGAGTAAGATGACGAAAAGTGTCCACGTTGTTCCAAACTCTTGATGACTCTCAAGCGCTGCTCGACGCTTCATCTTTTCCTTCTTATTTTAGAATTCGTGCTCTTCTAAAATAGGTTTCACGATGACAAGTCGACGCCGTTGTTGATTCCGCGATTAATCAAATTACTATCCCCGTTTCGGAACTTTTCGCTTTCGAATTCCTCCCCCCCCCCCGTTTGACACATTTTTCTGCCGCGTGTTGAAACTTGAAGTGCAAAGTTTAAAACATTTGCACGCGCGACCACTGATTCGTCGTCTTACGCCTGGCAAACTTGCCCCGACCGTTTCGTTGTCGCGAGACGTTGTGACGTTGGGTTGAAAGAGAAGGTGCAGTCGTTGCACGTTGGGCGAATCGCGGATCGGCAAAGGGACGAACGCCGGGGAGAATGAAACGCGAACCGCGCACCGGAGCAGCTGGGTACATTGGTTTTTGTTTGGTTTTCCGGATGGTTGGATAGGTGGTGGCGGGGTGCCGCCGGCCAAGCCGCTTCGCAGCTACCAGTGTGGTAAGAGTCCCCTTGGAAGCCTCGGGGGCTCGGCTCGCTTCTCTAGAGACAGCTCGGTCTCCCTCTATAGTATAGCAGGTCAGTAGCACCCTTAAAAAAAAAAACAAACCCTTGGAAACCACCTCGGTCCTCCCTTTCGGTCGCGACCGGCTTTCTCTCTGCCTCTCGTTTGCCCGATTTTCCACTCTGCCTTTCCTTTGCCTTCTCTCCGACGTCGAAACTGTTTTTTTCTTTTTCTTTTTCTCTCTCTCTCTCTGGGGGAAAACATATTCGTTGGCAAACGCGCGATGGGTCATTTGTCAGCGAGAGAGGGTCTCGCGATGAAACTCGGGCGAGGTACGCAAAGTCTCTGGTAAAATCGAACTTTGACTCGACGTTTCCTTTTCTTTTTCTCTCTCTCTCTCTCATCAACGAGCGTCAGAGAGACTTGACAAGCGGTGCGTTCGAGTTTGACTATGGAGGCGGTTTGGTTTCGAAGTAGAGTGAAAGAGAGAGAGAGAGAGAGGCATTTCGAGATTCGGTCGAACGAGACGCGACCCCTTTGGAAGATTCTCAAAGTATCTTGCGTAGCGTATAACCTTCCTCGTGTGGCATACAGTGTGTCGACAAAGTAGAGCATCGCCGGCAACCCCGTGAGATCATCGTGCCTGTTCCCATTGTCGTCGTAAAATTCGTAGAGCTCTTTCGACATCCCACGAGAAGCACGTTCGAGACGTGTGGTCCGGGTCTTTTAGAGAAAGTTGTTATTACTTTGTAAAATTAATGTGAGAAATTGGTATTTTCCAGTTTTACAGTGGAAAGAAAAGGAAAAGAAAAATTGAAGAGTAGCTTGAAATCAAAATTGGAGATTAACTCGACCCGGACGATACGTTTCCTTTCACGACCCTCGACCCCGAAAGTGGGTCAAAATTTCGTTCGTTTGCTCCCTCTTCGTCGAGCCTTTACTAACCTTTGCGATTCTGCAGATCGATTGCACGGGGAAAGCGGTTACATGAGCAGTCCCGAAAGAGGCGGGGGAGTCGGCTCCGGAACTGGAAGATACCCACCCGGCCCGTACAGCGCCGGAAGCAGCTACGAAGACCCCTACTACTCGCAGTACTCGGGAACAGTGACACCCGTCATCGACGAGGAAGCCAGGTAACCGGAGTTGCGCGACGCCTCAAACGCCGTATCTCATCTCGATTTTTCTCACATTCCGCGCAATTCTCCGCAACGTTTCGGCAATTATTTGGGAACATACCTCCCGACGAATCAGCTTTCGATTGTCCAAGTTTGTCGAAACGTTGCTTCACACGTAGCAGGATAGTGAGTGTAGCAGGATAGACCGAGGAAGAATTTGTCGTCGAGAGGAAATTAACCCCAGTCTATCCTGCGACGGAGAAGAAAACTTGAAAAAGCGCGTGCCACGGGATGATACGTGGTAAACGGGAAAAAGAAAGAAACTCGTGATCGCGATCTCAAAGTTGAGTGGTGGATGGCTGATAGCGCGGATACGTATATCTCTGTTGTGGGTGGTGCAGCGATACGGAGCTGTTGGAGGAATCGTACAGCCTTTACGGTGTGAAACCGCCAGGTCGTCCGCCGTCCGGCCCTCCGCGATCCCCGTTTCCTCCAGGGGCGCCACCACCTTTGCCACCCGGTGGCCAGAGCTACGACGCTACTCGGTACTCAGCCTACCTTCTCTAGCTTCCGGTACAACATTCGCCGCCGAAGCAGCCGACTCTAGCTGGAGATGCTACCGATCCTCGTTTTTCCTCACCACACAATTTATCGACTCAATCTCCAATTCCCACTTGGAGAGATTTGCTTGTTTCACTTTGCCAAACAATTCCATTTCTTCCATATCGTCTTTCCAACGTCAGCGTCGTTTCTTCGGTTTCCACCGTTGCTCAATCGTTGAAATTCGTTTCGTTCACACACTCGTAACGCCGATGGCAAAAAAAGATGCAAGGAAACGGCAGTTTTTCAGTTGTAAATCACAAGATATCTGTCAAAAGGGGTGTTAAACCTGCGTCGAGTCGACACTTGTCGATGGTGTAGCATCTCCAGCCGAAAGAGACTGCGAGTCTGACCGCGGCCGGTTGTTTCTACTCAAGCTACGTATATTGTATCGTCTGGTTAAAAGTAGACGAATGCGCTTGCGAATGCGTCGTTCTCGTCGTGATGGACCGTCCATAGACGCCACGATTGCCGTTCTCAGGGGGCAGGTGGAAGTACTTTCTCGTTATCCTTGGTGTCTTTGCGACACCTCGACGCGCGAGTATAACAAACGAAATTGAATCAAATGGAGAATATTTCAAATTGACGAGCTGCAAGTACATTTTGCAACCGCCGCTAGGCGCCTACTGCCTGCGGCGGAAATTCGTCACGGCAGAGCACGGAGGATCGCGAGACGGAGTATAGAACGGCTGGGGAAAGTGAAAAGTGTGCTAGCTTCCCTTTAGCCTCCCTCGGCCTCGGGTTATTTATACCCCCGGTTCATCGTCGCCACCGGCGCCTGCTGGATAATATTCCACGATATCCCGCGTTTCGAGTTCATCGATCGGCACATTCCCGCCGATTCCATTGACCCGAGCCTCGCCTCGCCGCGATACCTCCGTTCTCGGCCGTTGAAAAACTCGGAAACCCTCCCCCCCGGAACGGGCGTCGTCCTTTACAATGCATGTGTATAGTGTGCGGCATGCATGGAAAAAAAAAAGAAAAAGAGAAAGATAGGAGGCTATGTTCGACGCAGAGTTCGCAACGTTTCTCGACATGTACTGCTCGAACAGACGCGTACGCGCTACTCGATCGAACAAGGTTTCTGCATCGACAGTAACTCGCGGTATTACCGTCGTCTACTTGACGACGAAAACAAAATTTCTTACATAACAAGTTGAACTTTTTACCTTCAAAACTGTCAAGGTACAATTAACTCGAAGAAAAGATCACTTGAAAATTACGTCTTGGACGGCAGCGATGTCCAATGCAGAGAATACAACAAACAGTAATCGATCGATCGTCTCAACACTGTGACCATTTGAATATTTTTGTTAATCTCGCGTGCCCTGTTTCGCATCACAGTCTCTTTTATTTTACTCTTCGACAGAAGAATCTCAAAACGTAAATTACCAAATTCGAGTGAAATGAGTATTCATCGGGCAAAAGTTTCGTTTCGTTTCGTTTCGTTTCGTTTGGAGAAAATTCGGCGTCGATCGAGAAACTTTTTTCGAATGCAGAATGCGTAGGCGGCCGTGTCCGATCGAAAGGACGGGAATTTCGGGGCGAAAATTGACGACCCTTTCGCCCGGAGGACGGCTCGGCTCGAATGTGTGGATGTAGCATGCCGACTAGCGGTCGTAGAGAGAATGTGTATCTCTGAGCGCTTTTGTGCGTAGCGTTCTGGCGACGTAGGCTTGATTTTTCTTTTTTTTTTCTTTTTAAGTTGTCGCGGAACGAACGTTGCACGCGGTTCTTTCTCGTTACCAGTGACAATTGACATTTTATCGTTGTACGTTTACTTGTGCGTACGTGCATCCTATGGAACGCTTTCTCGAAAGACGCACACACCGTGTATCCGACTTAGATCTAGATTTTCCATTTCTTCGTTCCATTCTTTGTCGTTAGCGCGATAAGCATCTCGGACAGCACGTTTGTTTGTTGTCTTCTTCGTTGAAACGGCGAGACAAACAAACTCCGTGCTGCCCGAACGGCCAAAGTCCAAGCGAAACTCGTTCGAAACTCGCTCGTTTCTTCTCTAGGATAAGGGTAGAGCACATGGAGAGGCAGCTGGCGAACCTGACGGGTCTGGTGCAGAAGGCCCTCACCCACGCACCGCACACCAGCCCATCGCCCCGCGATTACTTGCAAGTTCCCGCGGGACGCGATCCCTACGCGAGAGGGCCAGGTACGTGTTACTCCCCCGAAATTTCACCCATTCCGAAATTCCACCGACGTTAGCTATTAACACTAATAGTCTGCGTTAGACATTTTTTCCCTCCATTTAGACGCGCTACGCTCGGTACTACCCTCTTTCTCTCTCTCCCTTCCTCCCCCCCCCTCTCTCTCTCTCTCTCTCTTGGTTCACCGCGTTTTCTTTCCATCTACCTCAACCCCCATGAAGAAACGGCTTCTTCACCGGAAGAGAGCGCAAGGACCGACTTTCTCGCCCCTCTCGCGGAAGCGAAACATCTCGCGGTTTTCGCTTCTTCTCCGATTCCGATCTTTCGTCGCATTTTTAGACACACTTGGAGGCGTTGGCTCGAAACGGTGTTTTATTCTGCGACGCTTTACCGCCTCTGTCCCGTTCTCTCTCTCTCTCTCTCTCTCTCTCTCTCTCTCTTTCCATTCTGTCGTCCTTGTTTAGATATTTGTCGGATTTGCACCAATGTACGAATCGGCGTGTTCGATTCGCGCCGGAGGGAGCGGAACAGACAGACGGTGGCTGTCTGCGAAGCTGCGTCTTCGTTTAGATGTAACAATACGTTTTTCTTACGCCGGTGGCAGTGGTACAGCGAAACTACGTTCGTCGGAAAGAACCAGAGAGAACCAGAGATAGAAAGCTTTTTTTTAACGAAAGAAAGACACGGTACCGCTGCCACGTGTCGTAACGCGGTGTTTAAGTTTCCTGAACCCTGCTGTACAACTGCTTTGTTATTCCGACTGACGCACACACCAGGCGCCGGGGACGAGTTCGACAAACACTCTAGCTCCAGCTCTGCCTCATTGCCAGGTGTGTCTTCTTCATCTTCTTCTATCTTCTATTTTTCTTTTTTTTTTTTTTTATTTTCCTTCGAATCACTGTAACCGCTCTCATACATGGTTTATATATACATATCAGTATATACATATCAGTATACATATGTATATATATATGTACATGTTTGTTATTGCTAGTGTTATTCTTACATATACATGTTATTATTACTCTTGGTATTTTTTTCTTATTACTCTCGTTATTATTGCCACTGCTATTGTTACTACTTATATACAAATTTTATAATAGTGCCCTACGTTTAACCAGTGTGATTAAAACGGTTCTCCTTTGTAAAATTCAAGTGTCTCAACCTGCCGTTACAGATGACTCGTACTTAAGGACCGACGTAAAACCACCAAAATTAGGCAAAGGTGCGGTTCACAAGATATACACGTTTCTCTCCCATTATTTTTACGACCGTGCACCACCCCGCCGATCGCACGCATTCTCTTTTTTTCTCTTTCTGTTTGCCGTTCGAACGTAACACGATCGCGCGCTGCACGCCGCTTTCCCTCGTGCACGCCGCGACTTTCACGCCGTGCTTCTTTCTGCTTTTCCTTTTGCATCGTCCACGCAGCACGATTCGCACCGATCCCCCCTCCCCCCTTATTTTCGCCCCGACGACCCTCCGTACATTCGTCCGGCTTGGATCGCGAGCTTTCTTTTTTCTCTGTTTTCACAGGAGCTAAGCTTGCTTTCAAGAATGTAGAGACGAGGAAACGGTAACGAAAGATCGCGAGGCAGATTCAGCCACGTTTGACAGAGGGTCGATCGCGTTTCTTTTTTTTTTTTTTCGTTCCACCTCCGATCGATGCACGAAAAATTACTTTCGACTCTGCCTCTCTCGACCGTTTAGCACCGTTTTTCGTTCGTTTCTTTCCAAGGTTTGTTGCGCGCACGCCCGTTCGCTGTAACCAAAAGAAAGAAAAGAAAAGAAAAGAAAAGAAAAGAAAAGAAAAAAAAAACAGCCTTCTTTAGCACGAGAGTCACAAGAAACATGCTCTGATCATCCTCTATTCCAGACAAGTCGGTGTCGTTTGAAAAGTCAGTGTCCTTCAGCGACGAGCCACCAGACATGAATTCCCCCAAGCAGCATTCCCCGCAGCACGCAGGTAAACCGTCAACGCCCATTTTATCAAATCATACATATATATATATATTATATACACGATACGTTTTGCTGTAATTGCAAGCACGCTCCTCTCGGAGAATCGAGCCACTGTTTTCGATTGGAAAAAAATGACCGAAGAAAAAAGAGGACAGGGTGGAGCTGCGACCTTTAATTCAATTCAATTTTGTCGTCTGTTAAATTTTCTTCTTAAACTGTGCCTTCTTCTTTTCCTCGAGACTCTGTCTGACTTTCCGCCGTAATTCGAAACGAAGCGAAAATTCTATTGCGAATAATTGTTCGGACATTAACGGTCGATGCGGAGAGCCGGTGATTATTGTCGAAATTATCGACGAGAGTCCAGCTGGGTCAACAGCGTTCTTGGCTTAATCGCCAGCCGGGGAAAGAAAATCGCTGACGATCTCTACCTGTAATTACAGATCGATCGGTAACCGCACGGATATCGGGCCTAGTTCAAGCCCGGATTAAGAATCCCTCGCAGCTCCACTCTCTCTCTCTCTCTCTCTCTCTCTCTCAAGCGCCATAGGGTAAAAACGTAGAGAGAGAGAGGGAAACAATCCTCGACCTCGAGTAGTTGATACTAACGCAATAATCTCTAACGACTTCTCGTGCAATGCCTTCCATCGCAACTAGCGGACACAAAACCAACGAAACCGGCGATCAAATCCTCCACGTTGCCGAGGATGTCTTCGCAAGGTAAACCTGTTTCGTGTTTTTACGCTTCGTACCTGTGTCCACCTTGTGTTACCCTCCACACCTTTTCTTCTTGCGAATTAACCAAACTTGCGTGTTACCTTCTCTTCCCACACCGTTCTCTTCCTCTCATTTGTTTCGTTTGGTTTTTGGTCCGCAATTCTCTGTTGTTCGATACTTCTTTCTGTTTCTTAACCCCTCGTTCGTCGACCCAGCGTCGCACGTTTTTAATCCTCGAAGCATCGACTATCGGGAGATGTGCGTCCGAGAACGAGGCGAAATTTGTGCCAGTGCATTTGACCAATTTGTCTGAAATACCAGCGTAACGAAGTAACTTTGTTGAAAGATTTCCAACTCGCCTCGCTCGATCGCGCAGTTTCCATAGATCAGATGGGAGATTATCCTGGGGAGACTCGAGTGGATAACTCGCTACAGAGGTAAAACGCATGATCGTTCACCGTCCACGGCAAGGTACCATCGTCCCCCTCTTCCCTCTTTGTAGCTTTTCGTCGCCTAACCAACAAAGTCGTAACGACAGAAATGACAGCGAAAATTGTACGTGTCACCTTCCCTTTGCCCGTACACTCCACTCCAGTACGCACCAGTCTCCGCCTGTTTGATCGTGCGAAAAACGTCGCGTTAATCAACGACAAGTGGCTACACACATAAGGCGCATTACATGGGACGAGTTCTGGTTACAAAAGGGTTCGTAACTTGTACGGTACTTAAGAAACGAAGCGGTCAGATCGAACACTACTGTTGTCTACCCTAAAAGTTACAAACCCATTTTTCTCTACTCACTCTGTACGTGTAAAATCCATGTTGACCACTAAAGTATCCGTTTCGCCGGGAAAATTGCAAAAATTTCAAATCGATCCAGTTCCAGTATCGAATTGATCTCTCTCTTCCAAGCCAGACTTGCATTGGCAAAGGAACGACCATGACAGATTTTCGCACGGTTCAACGGGCAGAAAGTTCCAACGCTTGATATATCCATACTTGGACGCGGGCACGGTGTATCGTGCAAATTCGACGACGACGACGAGGACGAGGACGATGATGGTTGACGCTCGACCGGTGAATCGTTTTCAGAGAGAGACAGGCACAAACCGACTCCGCCACCGAAACCGGCAGCGCTAGTCGGCGGCCAGTACGTTTATCGGGACATGGCGCTGACACCGGAAATGTACAATCAACTGCGCGGCCTGCAGAGAAAGGCAAAGGACTTGAAACAGGAAGTGCGAAATCTGAGGCGCATGTCTCAAACCCAGGCGCACACCATACGGGAGACTATATTGGACACGTTCTTCACCATCAGGTGGGCAAATCACAGCGTCTCTCCTCCATCTGTTACTCGACGTTGTCCTAATCTCTCGACGTCGTATATCGTAGAACAATGTTGCTGTCGTGCGGTGACGCAGCCTGGGACGCGGAGAAGATTCGACTGAGCCGCGAGGAAGACCTCTACAGGCAGGAGATGTTGCGGCTGGTAAAAGATCTGACGTACGTGTTTCTCGTTTTATTCTCGTTTCGCGACTCCCCCCCCCCCCCCCCC
>KQ435784.1:142660-160158 GCA_001276565.1 Melipona quadrifasciata | reverse complement strand
TTCCCATTCTTGCCGACCAATCCATAATTCTTGAGCAGATTCCAAACAACTTAGAATCGCTGCACCTTTCCATGCTGTCATACCAGGATCCATTTCTTTTGGTTGCGTTATGATATCCAATTGTTCTACACAGACAAGTAGAATTTAACATCTTTCTCACTTGGTTCAAGTTAAAAAATCTAACGTATACAAAGATATACGTACCAGCCCTGTACATGTAGGGAATTTGAAGAGAAATCCGATTGTGCAGCCACATGCCTATACCTTGGAATTTCATACCTGAGCCAACAACTAGTACACAGCTGTACATTTTCCTTTTTAGATCTTCCGTAGCTATGGAAAATGCGAATGTCGTTGAAGTTTGCGACAATACGTAAGTTTTTACAATACGTATCGCATACATACCGCAACGATCGATACTCTGAAGTACAGCATGATCAAGCCCTAACAATTGCTGGGGACCCACGATAAAATCACGCGGAGCATCTAGATCGCGATTCGACAACGTTGGCGTCGAGTCTACAGCATCGACGACCACTTCTTCCTCCCCTGCTACAGTCGGTGCAGATGCCTCTTCTTGCATTTCCGACGTCTGCTCAAGATTTTCTTTCATACCTCTCCTCTAAAACGGTTAGACTGTTTAAAACTAACGTTCAAAATGTGAGCACAAAATCTAGGTAAATCTACGTACACTGGTTTCTCGCAGGTAATTTTCATCGTGCGGGTCCTCCGGATCTCCCGTTGACCTCTTTTGTATATGCACGTTATGCGTTCCAGTGACTTTGAACAATTCAGGTTGGAACAAACTTAAAGGAGCGACCAAACACTCGTCGCCGACTTGAAGAGTGTATTTCTCGGTTTGCTGCTTTGGCTTTCGAACTATAAACGTCTTTTCTTGAGATCCGCACACGTTCAAGTCAACGTGGCAAAAATCTTTTTTCAACTGACTCAAGAGCAACGCGTCCAGTTTGTTGGATGGATCGCATGTTTTGTAAGGAAAGGCGCATTTCTGCAGCAGCCAGAAGAACGTTTGCGTGATGTCTCCCCCGCCGTAATCCATTCGCACTCTGGTATTTCTATGAGAGATTCCATCTTCTACGCATGAAACCGACGTCTTTTGATCTCCAACGTCGACCACGCACGCGTATCCCAAGCCCGCGCCAAACGTAGCCGCCACATGATCCTTTGGAACGCAGTGAAACACATTAATACACATCGGTACAGAGTAAACATTTTAAAACATTTTTCAAATGTATCCGAATCAACTACCAACTTGCAGCAAGAAACACGCTCCAAAACCGATGTCACAAAGCATCAGGGTTGTTAATTCTTTCAAATATTGCCTGTTGTAAATATCTGGAATTACAAGCACGGCACGATAATGTTTCAAATCTCTCAAGGGAATGTCCATCTTTTCTGTGAGAACGTATTCCCAAATTGTTTTCAAATCGGCCATTACGGATCTCAGGCTGCCACCAGGTCCGGAATGAACATTGAGCTCCCCTCTCCTGTACGGAAAATGGACGTTAAAATTATCTTCTGGATTCAACGACAGTATGTCGTCCCCGACTACAACATCTTTGTCCGTTTTTATCCACTCGACACTGCAGGGAGACGATATTTCTGGATTTGATCTACGGTTAAAGGCAGCTATCTGTTGAGGCGGCGTGGCGTATCTTCTTCTTCCGTCGGATTGAAGGCAGGATTGCAAAGTGTGAGATACTTGCAGGCGAGATTCTTCCATTGCTTGTGTCAACTCTTTCGTCTACTAAAAGCAATTGAAAGGGGGACATGTTTATAAAAGTATCATTGGCAAACTTACTCGTGGCACAGCCGGTGGTAACAAACTGTCCTTATATTCCAATCCACCGGGTAAACGTTTTCTGGCAACAGCGTTCAACATCGTGCAAGGATTTAAATCAGACGCCCGTCCCATCCTAAGGTACATGGATCCAGGATGTATTATAATGATGGTCTGAGCTTGAATTTGCTAAAACACGTTGGAAACATTGAAACGATTGTAAAAACAGCTCGTCGTATGCTCAAGGAACTTTACCTCTGCGCAAGATTCTTGAAAAACCGGCATAATTGATTACAAATTTTGTGATATCAAAATACGTTTGGAGGTTATGTGTACGTTTTGTTCTTCGAATTCCTGATTTCTGAATAAACCAGGCATTAAGCACAATTTCATTAACCTTAATTTCATTTGTTCATCCCGTAGAGCTGATACGATAAATTCTTCATTTTTGAAAATACTTGTTTCTCCATAGCAGTATCAGTTCGTAAACATTGGAAGCGCCTTATATGCTTATGTGCACGTAACTCGCACAAGTGCGGGAAAAAGGACAATTAAATGCGAATGTCAGACTTTTATTTCAATTGATTTTAACGATCATCTTTTGCTATAAAAGAGTTATATTTCATCAAATATATATTTCGATCATTTAACTTGATCAAGAAAAAAAGCAATGGCCATTGGTGATTTTATTTTAACAATCCATAATAATCGATCTAAATGAGGATTCTCATGCAAAACTGTGCGTCAAACTTTCATTTGCACATCGTAAACTACGTTTACGAATAATTATAAATTTTTATAATTTGCTAAAAGTCGAATATCAATCCAGCAAGTGATTCGATTTATCGGAATTTGCAATTTTTTCATACATACAAGTTTTTGCAAGTTTAGCTGGACGCGGGAACAAAGCGGACGTCTAATTTCAAGAATGTATTCATAAGATATCATAAATTAAGCCCTTTAATTGATTTTTTTTGAAAAGGAGAAATGGTCGATTCATGAGAATTAAAATGCATATATCCATCCTTGTTGCACATCCTCGCCCTCCTTGTCTGCGAACGGAACAAGTGCTGCCATCTATCGGATTTGTTTAAAACCAAACGTCTATAACGTAGCGACTGTTTGCTCAACTGGAGAGAAATCAGCGCCACCTGCGTTTATTCAATCGTTCCGCCGAGAGGTGCGATTTCGAGAGATCGACAGCGCCAACTTTGCTGGAACTCAAACAGTAGAAAATTCGTAAATTGGTATTTCATTTATTTCGGTGCCATGGAGAGGTTGTTCATACCGATGTATATATAGCAATAAGAAAACCAATTAAAAAGCATTAATTGTCATTCGACGAGAACAGTGTAATATTTATCTTTGTAATTTATTAAAATGTTGAATATATTTTATTTACTTTTAATTCGGAATTACTATTATTATTATTACTATTATTATTATTTATAGTACGTCGATTGAATTAATTATCATCATCGTACCTACGTGTCCATTGACCAAAGATTTTAATTATTCAATGGTAATATATTCTTGCATTACTTTCTATGTAAATTGTGTTGATACAAAATTAATTAATTTCAAACAATAAAATGATATTTCCTTTAATCCTGAGGAATGTCTTGTTTAGAAAATTCGCTAAATAAAGTTGACTCACTGACACACTTTCAGAGAAAACAAAACGAACTCGCCGTATTTGAAAAGTGAGCGTTTAAAAAGTTTGAATCTTTTGTAAACAATATGGGGAAAAAAAGAGACTATTGCAGAGACAAATACAATGTGCAAGAGTCACTCTCCCATTAACGCGTTTATTTCACTAAAATAAAAATACAGAAGGAATGAGAAATTTGTTTATGTTGTACGGAGCAGAAGCTAGATCAAAATGACGCGATTCATTCGCTTGAGAAAATTGTAGCGCGTGCCGCGTAGCGCGTTAAGCTCGGTAAGCTCGGTAAGCTCGGTAAGCTCGGTAAGCTCGGCAAGCTCGGCAAACTTGGGGAGTACCTCGGGGAGGTTGTTGGCGGCGAGCGGCAATGATTCCCCGCAAAGATGACATCAAGAGTACTCGGTTACTCGACGATCGGGTTGGTCGTCGAGTTTGAGGAGGTCTATGCGGGAGCGATCGATCGTTTCTCGATCGTTGGTTGTCAGGGGTTGCACCGGCGTAGGCAGAAACGAGAGGATTCGCAAATAACTCATCTCGCGCTCTCTTTGACGCTGCTCCTCGGTCGCGCGGTCAAGGAGAATCGGTCCGGTACGGCTGATCAAACTGGCTCCGATCGGCGACAGAAACAGAATGGCGACTACCGACACTTTGACAATGTCCTCGGCCATCTCTAGTTCCTCGGAGAACTTTTCGTTCCGCAGGTGCTCGTACGCCATCGGTCCCAAAGCTGCCTTCAAATTTCAAAAGTCATTCCAAGTCTCGTCGGGTCTCAATTTAAAAAAAATTTTTTTTTTTCTTCGAGTAATTTAACTGGGAAGAAAAGACAAAGAAATACTTGATCGGTGTACAGAGTACATACTTGTATGCTCCCTTTCGGCAGCCAGCAAACTACCACGAACAATCGTTCTTTCCACGTGAACGAAGTGCGCCAAGTCGTCAAATAAGCAGCAGCGCTTCTTCCCTGTAAGAAGAAGAAGAAGAAGAAGAAGAAGAAACAAATAAATCCAAACTTGAGTTGAAATTAATTTGTCGTCGTTACCGTCGTTCTGCTAGCCGACACACAGTGACTCGCTAAAGTGTTTGTTTCAAATCAACACGACCATTAGTACGTAACACGTTACAAAAGCGAGTGATTCTGTGATTTACTTTGTATTCGTTAACGTGTTCAGGGTACGACACATCAGCGATGACTCGCATCTTTCGTACAACACTGCAGTAACGATCAGCCGCAACGCTCGCAACCCGAGGAACTAATAGAAAAGTCGAATGGATTTACCATCAATCCGATCAGGATGCACAATAGATGAAGTCCGAATCTGGATGGACACCAATTGACGAGTTCAATGTCAGCGCCGATAACTCCGACCAGAATCGGTTGAACCAGCCGCCAAACCACGTAGATCGCTCGCCGGAAAGATATGGACTACGAACTAAATTCGTGTTTACATCCAATCTCGATTATAACGAGTATAGTGGGCAAGGCCTTTGTTCTTTTTAGGGCTCGCCTGCAGCGTGACATGCACACTTACGTCGAAGGAAACGGTGAGAATTCTCCAGCCGATCATGCAGACGAACGACATGACCAAGCTGGCGAGGTATCCTCCACCGGAGATGGTCAGCTTTGTTTTTTTTAACGAGCCGAGTACCAAGCAGATCATTCGAAACCAGTTGGAGTATTTCTAATTTGACGACGACGACGACAGAACGGACAGATGAAAGACGCGGAAAGAATGGAAGCGTGGAAACGTAGGATGGAAGAATATGCACTCACGTGACTGCGATGAGGGACAAATACGAACCAAGCGCCCAGAAGAATCCCCGTGACAATGCCCAGTATCGTGTCGCGAACGCAGACGGACGTCACGTAATACCACCATTTGCTTCTACACTCGTCTGAAATTTGATTCGACTAGGGTTACGCTTGCGCGCACTCGCCTTAGAAAAATCAAAAACGAGAGACGAGGGTATCGCGGAAGCGATACCGTGCCCAACAGTTGCAGAGCGTTGGAAAAAGGCGCGAATCAAGAGGATCGTACCGTTGGCGAAGACGATCGAGTAACAGATCGTAAACAGCGAGATGACGTGCACAACGTCGATGGATGCCGCGGTGCAAAGGATCGTTGCGAGGCCGTTGTTCTCGCCGTAGCCGCGTTCGGCCAGAGCTAGGATGCAGTTCATGGTAATCACCGGCGACATACAGCCGAGTATCGTCCTGTAAAAGCAACGAGTAACCTATAAACGCACGACAGCAAGAGGAAGAAGAAGAAGATACGACTCGCTCACCCAGCCATCACGGACCAGTCCCAATGGTAGGACAAAACGTATCTGCAACAAATGGAGAGAACGAGCACCTCGACCGTGCAGGGAACAATGGCCAAGATCAGTATGAAGATGGTGTGCTTGGTCAGGCTGGTGGTCGATAGCTGAAGCCCGGCTCGTATCGTGATGAACGTCAGACAGAACGTTCTGATTTTGGAAGTTGTCGCGACGCCGAGCTCCTCGTGAATATTGTAGAGTCCAGAGTTGCGAACGATCAGACCGGCGACCAACATGCCGAACACCGGCGGCAGCTGTAGGTACGGGATCGACGACAAGCACCAGCCGAGCCACCACGAGAATATCGCCAGAACGTACAGACCGAAACCGTCGTTCCCCGGCAGCATCGTGTCGTTCAACACAAAGTACAGAACCGCCCAACCTATCGTCACTACAGTCGCGACGGTCGCGTAGTGGAACAATTTCGCCCAGGTGATCGACTCGAGTCCGAAGCGCGTCGTGACAACAGGCTTCGTTACCACTGCGTTTCGTATCGCGGCAGGGAATATCGTTACTCGATGACAACACGTGATATCCTCTTCCAGGTAATCCCCTTCCACGTCGTTGTCCATTCCTTACGATCCGTTTCCACCAGCCGTTTTCTTCCCCCAATCTATCATCGTCGATGAATCGCCTCGATGGATCGAATCGATCCTGATCCCGATCGATCAACGTATCCGCCAGCAGCTACGTTACTTTTTCGCGATACTGTCACGCTGACCAAAGGTTATCTACTTTTTCTCCTCTTCTGTTCTTCTTCTTCTTCGATTGTTTCCATCCGCTTCGAACTTGCCCGTTCTGATCGATACTCGCACTCCAACGTCCACTTCAAACGTATGACATCGATAACTCTAAAGGCGAATTTCGCGTACATTTTGAACTGCAACGACGCGATCTCTCCCTGCTTTCTTTTCCCTGTCAAAGCTGGTTACAGGCTTTAATTACCGTTTGCATAATTCTTAACGCATTCCGAAATTTCGCGCGTGACTCGCGATTCAGCGAACACGGCCCTCCCCCGGCGGAGAGGTCTTTGACCCGAGCTTAACCACTTAAATCATCGGTATTGGATTCGTGTCTGGCTGGGAAAATAGCACTCTTGGAAAATGAATATCTATTTTGGTTGGTGAAACGACGCAGTCGTTCGTACCAATAGGTAGTCGGGCTCGTCAAGTGGATTTCAGGTTATTGAACCTGCTCATTGATCCTTTTCCGTACACCGACGAGCGTTTGCCGACGAGTTGCCGCCAGCCAGCAGCGTCTACCACCAACACCTTTAACCCGCGACGCGAGCCACCTTTCTCTCTTCGTCTTCCGTCCATTTCTTTCTTTTCTTCTTTCTTTCTTTCCTGAATCACTTTGGCGAAACTTTCGCCAACTCTCCGGACTTTCTCCCGCGACACTTGATCGTATCTAATAAACGTAATCGTTCGAATACTCGTCACCTCGTTTGCCGATTGTTGACTCGCGAAATCCCGGAATCGGAATTTTCCACGTACCTAATGGCTGCGAGCACGGTTTTACGTTACCCAATTTGCACACACCTGTCAGCTAATTCTCGGCAAACTGTCGCAATGCGCCGCGCCGTTCGATTCACATTCGTCTATGTATTCGCGCTGCGAGACGGCCGTCAAATAACGACAGAGCGCAAACACCGGCACTCGAAACTACTATTTTAGACCATCACCGTCTTTTTCATTCGTTTTTCGTTTCTTCTCTCTTCGAATTTGTCGACCACCGATTCGAAATATACCATCGCCGCCAAGATCCAGGTTCAGACAGTCGAATACGCTTTCCTCGGCTAGATCCTCCGATGATTTCTACCTCTGCCCCGAGAGTAGAGTTGGACAGTTTTTTTCTTTTTTTTTCCTCTCACCAAGGATGCTACGTATGCAGCTAGTACAGGGTGAATAGGAGAAAGGGTCATAACTTTTAGAGCAGATAGTACTCGCTGAAACGTGAGGAAAAAAAGTCCTAACAAACACGTGCTCTTTCAAAGATTCCCAGATGTGCGTTCCAACTTTTTTCCACGAGCATTTCAAATAAAACAAAAAATCGTTTGCAACTTTCAAACTATGAATTTTTCGACTCGTGCTTATTAGAACTCTTTGAATGAATTTCGGCCACGTATATAACCCTGTTTCCAACTTGTAACGTGTACTATATAAGAGGATCCGTGGAGAGCAAAGACAAGCTTGTTATTCGCTCGATCACGACTGAACGTTCGAAACAAGGATCTTGCCGCGAAACGCATTCGTCGACGGATTACGATCTCACTGGATCTTGCCAACGTGTAACTTGCGTCGGTCCATTTGCTCGTCCATCTCGCGCGCGTCGCGTCGCAAGTCTTCTCCATCCCCTTTTCCTCTGTCCCCCCTTTTTCCTTTGTCTGCCCGTTAACGAAAGTCTGTCCTCTTTGTGCGCTTCGAACCAGTTACCGGTGGTACAACGTGCCACGGCGAACATTGTTTCTCATTTTGCTAACGACGTGTGTATCTTCCCCTTACGCTTCCCTTTTCCGCTACCTCCGCAAAGATTCGATCTACTGGCGCCTCGTGCGTCGGGAGGCAACGACTCGCAGCCAGTCCGATTCGTCTTGGGAAACGACCCTGTCGACATTTTCCGAGGTTGCTGCAACGTTGACTCGCTGGCTAATGCTTTGCCCACTCGTCCGCTGCGTCTCGGCGACGGCGAGCCTAGTTCGCTTAGTTTATTAGCGACGATTTCAATCTCGACGAAGAAGAGGATAACGAGGAGGGAATAGAGCAGAAGGCAAAGAAAGAGACCGAGTTAGAGAGAGAGAGAGCAAAGAACCTTTCGGCAGAAAGGCGAAAGAGGCTTTTCTTCTTTTGATGCGCCTACTTGGCGTGGCACCGTCGGCCCGTGTTTCGCGTCGCACGCGTGGAAAGAGTACCCTCGAAACTGGCCGTAACGACCGGTAACCCCATCCTAAACGAAGCCTTAAAGAGGGAAGGGCAGGGTAACCGTGTAACAAGAGGCTGCTGTGCAAAAGGGTTGAAGAGTCGCGAAACCATGGAGGGGAAAAACACGGGCGACGAGCGACGAACGTCGTCTACGGGTACCTACGGGTGTGACGTGGCTCTATTGTGTAACTCGAGAGTTTTCTTGCACTCTTGCTCCCTAACCCTCCCTCCCTCCCTCCTCTCGTCCGCTCCGTTTCACCCCGTTCCTCTCAAACGTTTGCGCGTAAAACTGTTTTCTACGTCTCGTTTTGCCTTCTCAAATCTTCTTCCACTTGCCTTCTTTTCCTTCGACTTTTCTTTTCTGCTTCTTCTTCCCTTTTGCTCTGCTCCATCGCACGCAACGACATCTCATTCCGAGCGTTTCGCACGTTTCTTCTTTTCGCTCTCTCTCTCTCTATATATATTTCTCCGTCTGGCGTTGCTCTCTTTTGTTCCACATTAGCATCGCGAATGAGCAACGCGTTCCCCTCGTATTCGCGTAATTCTCTCTCTTCCGTTGGGGAAATTTCCCTCCGCAATGCCGCATTGGGCGTTACGTCGGACGATTCGCGAGTATCGAAACCGAGCGCGGCTAAAAGCAACGTCTAAATTTTGAATTGCGCGCCCCTAACCACCGGCTCCTGTGAGCTCCACGGTCTACAGTCTACAGCGTGCGTGTTCTACATCTACAGGGACACGGGCATCTAGAGGAACGTAGAGACGCGCGTACGGGGGCAAATTTTGTCGACCCATCAAAATTACAGTCACGTATGAGTCCTCGAGGAAGAGGAACTGAAGAAGGGAAGAAAGTAGGGACACGGCGAGGGCGACGCGGGTCCAACTCCAGACTCTGGAGAAGATATCGAGATTAATAGCTCATTCTCGCCTCGCAGCCAGGCAGGTATCCTCGTACGCGCGCGAACGTACATGTTCCAACGGACAACTCGATTCGATTTTGCTCCAACTTTGCAAGCGTGGGCAGAACGGAGGAAACGTTGGACCATGTCCAGCCGGACGACAGTCTAAGCTTGATTAACTGCCCGCGTCCATTCTTTCCTTCTTCCCGCGCAGTATAACGCGTTTCACGCGTTGCGTCGCCAAAATTTTACTCTGCGCCTCTTCGTTGCGATAATGCAGCATGCCTTTTACTCAGCTTCCTAATCAGCGGTAATGCAATCGACGCTTGGAACGCTACGTTCCGACTAAAACAGACGATACCCAACTGCCAAGTACTTGGGCCGAGATTGGTACAATCAGGCAAATGGCACAAATACGCTAACCAAGTGCAAAGTGCTCTTCTCCCCGAAAAAATCATCCAGGCAAATCAAAGCCGATCGTTTCGTCTCGCTGCGAAAGGGTTCGATTGTCTTTTAGCTAGAGGCCATTTAAATATTTACATTGTGTCGATCGATCACAATGAGTGCGAATCGTCGTTCGTCGTCGAGCAAGGATTTTCGATCGGAACGATTACGCACCAGCAAATTGTTCCTTCTGCGTCTTTTCGTAGGTTGATTCGAGGAGCTGATGGGGGGAAAAAAGCAGAGGAGGAAGGAGGAGGATCGAAACTGAGCGTCACCGTGATGTCGGAACTCGGATGTCGGAGGAACGGCGGCCGTCGCGGTCGGGAGAGGCGGCAGCGCCTCTCTTCGGGTGGCTACATACCCGGTCTAGCGTTCGGGCGCGTTCGGTTTTCCCTGGCACCGAGTTGCCAATGAGTGCCGCGACTCGCGACGCAGCACGTACGTTCGTAGGTTCGTGTTGCCAGTTTGCCAGTTGGCCAGTTTGCCAGTCAACGAGACCAAGCTCGATCCTCCGTCTGCGTGCCTCTCGTAAACTACCGAGTTTACGGCTCACGGTTTACAGTTTACAATTTACGATTCATAGTTTTTTTACGGTCTACAGGTCCACGGTTCATAGTTTACAGTTTGCAGTTTGCAGTTTGCAGTTTACAGTTTACAGTTTGCAGTTTGCAGTTTGCAGTTTACAGTTTGCAGTTTGCAGTTCACAGTTTGCAGTTTACAGTTTACAGTTGGGTGGATCGGGAGAGGAGAACGGCGCGTTCGAGTTTTACGCTCGAAAGTAAAATCTTCGGACACACGCTGCCCGTATTGATCCGAGAATGATGTTCGAACGGTTGTGTCACGTAAATAACGCCTACGCTTCCGACAGCCACGTCAAACATGTCTAAAATCGTTCCGAAAACTATATCGATCCGCAGGCTACACACGTTCGGGTGAAGTGAGTACGAACGTGTAGCTGTGTCGTCGAGCTTGTGCAGCGTCGTCGCGTCATTCCGCGCCACTCGCCGATTTGTTTTGACATGTGTGTGTTCTGCCATATTGGATTAACACGTCGTACTTTAAGAGTTAAATAGGCGCGAGTTTCGCGCTAAAGAGGTACGTTCTCTCCATTTTCCACGGCCCTACGTACGGAACGTACGGTGGCCCGTTCCGTACGCGTCGAGTATAAATACGATTCCTGCCGTGCCGTGCCGTGCCGTGCCGTGCCGTGCCGTGCCGTGCCGTGTTGTGCGTTTGCGACGACGCGTTCCAACCCGCGACCGCGAGACGTCCCCGAGAACCACGAATCTCGGTAAACGTCCCTCCGTTTTCCACGACGATACTCTCCTCCCCTCGTGTCCATCGTTCGCACGCGTCGCGCGAGTCCTACACGTCGGAAAATTTATATCGCCAGCTCTCTCTCGAAAAATGGCCGTCGCGTCCTTTCCATTTCATTCGCGCGGACCAACTACGCGCGTACTCGGTCGCTCGTAACGCGCAAGTTACGGCAAACTTAAGGGTAAGATGAGAAGCGCCGAAACCTTCCTTGGAAATCTTCCTCTGGCATCCTCCTCGATGGAAACGCGCTCGTCAACGAGCGTGTACGTATGTATCGCGGAGCGTCCGTTTCGGAGCAGGAGCGATCCGTCTGCGATTACACAACGTCCACTCGCGAATCAAACTTCACAGACACGCTCATTATTTACCAATAATACCGCGTCCCGTCGCTGAAACGAAGGTTGCGGAGATCAAGAGGACACTCGTGTTTCGGAGTCTAGGAAATATTGATTGGGCCACTTTCACGGTTCCATCCAGTCGGCCGAGTGTTTCGTTTCGAGTGGTCGCTGTCGAAACAAAGTCGACGATCTTTGCTCTCGTTTGCCTCTCTTTGCGTTCCTATACAGTATCGTACATCGATATCGAGAGAGAGAGAGAGAGATTCGACGGGACAGGAAGGAGAGAATTGCTCTTTTTCCAAACAGCTGCCCCGGTTGTCATCGATAGGTGCGATTCTTCCACTCGGTGCGGCAGCAGCGATTACGTAACCGTAATTGCCAGCACGTCATACAGCTTGGTCCTTGGTCATCGTGACCGTGATGATTCATCCTTTGAACAATCGTACGATTGATTCAATCCCTCTCAAGTTTACGGCGAAACAACGGTGAAACAACGTCGCTTCGAAAAAGTACACGAGTGTACCACGCGCGTTCGGATTTCGTACGCTGCGAGTTGCAACGCGTAGAGATGCGAGATGCGAGATGGGATCGAGGAACGAGAAACGCAAGAGAGATTGCTCAAAGCATCTTAAAGCATCGCCGCGTGTCCCTCCTGCGAAAAAAGAACACGCAAACATTGAACGTGACCCGGTTTACCTAGGTTATTCTTAGGCATAGCCATTCGTTTGAAATTCTGCGCGCGCGCTCGCGCGCACGCGACCGCGTCCCTCTACCACGCATACGTACGAGCCAGTGTATGACCTACGAATCGGACCGGCAGAATAAAAAATAGCAATAACCAACAGCTGTTTCCGCCTTTTCTAGTTTTCGAAGCGTAATTGTCGACGTCATCGGAGTAAACGAGCACGTAAACGAGTTTTCTTCTTAATTAATCGATCGCCAGCGATCGCCGGAAGACGGCTATCTCGCGAGATCGATCAGTTCCAGTGGTAGATCCGAGCAGTATCTCCGTTTCTTTTTCTTTCTTTCTTTTTCCTTTTTCTTTTACGAAAGAAAATACTTCATCGATGCGTCACGAAGAACGCCATGTAAAGATGATTCGTACTTTGAAATTAATCGTTACGTTTTCGGAGCAATGATCGAGAACCGCACGGATCGTTCGAGGCATGCGAAATCGATATCGACTGTAGGGCCAAGTTAAAGTTGGCGACAGAGTCACCGTTGGTCCGGGCTGACTTCCGGCTGCTCGCCCAAACATTTTTATACACTAGGTGTATCATTAGGTTATTAGGTCGCTCGCCTCGACGAGAGAACCGCGAGAGAACCGCGAGAGAACCGATACACATACGTGTGTACGTACGAACATAGATACATCTGTCGTTCAAGAGTGCTATCCTTTCCGAGAGAACACGTACGTCACAATTATCACTTGTAGTATTTCTATTCTTCGTAAATATATTCGTAGTAGCGGGTGTAGTGGAGTATTACAAAGTTGATTTTTAAAATTCGTCTTCCAAACTGAGTTAAGGACAAAGATACGTAAAGCAATGTACGTAATAAACGAACATTCGATTCACAGTTTGCTGAATTTGTAAGAATGTTGACGCGTTATTCCTTTTGTACAACTTGATCGAATCACGATATAAATCATTACGAATGTTCAAATATTTACGCACGCTAATGCATTTATCGAATGACGATTTCAAATCCTGCTCGTTATTTTAGAATTATTTCTCTTTACTTGCACGAGTACGAGTAGACCCGAGTGAGCGCGATTTTTCTCGTTACTCGACAACTTGTAAACTTAAAATTCGGACAATGAACATGGACCGAATTTTAATTAGTACGCGAGGTTTGAAAAATCTCTAAATGTGAATCTAAATATTGACGCCAGAAAAATCACGTTATACACGTTCACGCGAATCCAAGGGATACGTGTCGCTCGATATTATCGAAATTCTTCAACTTTCCGAGGACAAACGTATTTTCACGTTTCTCGTGACACGGATGAATCATTCATGTTTACGTCAGAATTTTTTTCCCCCGGTCTAAAAAAAATGTTCAAAAATCCCGGAATAGATATTTTCACGGTGTGAAAACTCGTACTTTCCCAAATAAATCCAGCGAATCCACTCGTGAATTATATTTTGGTCTCAACGAGACCGTTTTCCCCTCTCCCCAACATCTTTCAACGATTCATTTAGAAAATAAATTTCTACGCGAGTGTTTTCATCGAAACCGTTTTATTGACACGACAGCCGACAATTGTTTAACGTTTCATTAACCTTTGGACAGCTGATGGTTTTACATTTGCGCGTAGATACCGATCAAACGTTGTTTTCGAACTCGAAATACTTGAATGGAACGCGGCTTCGATCGACGAAACAATGAAGCGCGGATGTTGTCCTCTCTCTCTCTCTCTCTCTCTGTTTCTCCTCTCTATACCTATGCCAATCTCTTGTCGCAATAGAAGATGGTGGGAACGCCGTGTCCTGCATTTCACACAGTTACTCGCCCTCCTGTTCAATCCTCGAACGAGATTACCATTTTTCGACAAAATTTTTTCTTTTCGCTTCGAGTAAATAAGAACCTTCGAGTCAATACGGCCTCCGTTCGGTCCGCGAGTCGTTCCTCGATTCGGTGTTTTCTATCGCTCAGTTCAGTTTTTACGTCATCAACGATTTTAAAGTGCGTAGGTAATCGTAAAAGAGCTAGGCGACGTAAGCTTGGGCTTGGGCAACGTAACGACGTTTCCGCTCCACGTACGTATATACGGACGAACAAAAGTATAGATCAACTTAGCAGTTAATGTTTCCATCTTTGACCGCGTCGTGTTTAAAACTGCATTACTCGTACACTCGTATTTTGCAGAAACTTTGCGCGACGTAAACTCGAATTTAGCTACTTTTCGCCTGGGGGGTCAAGCCTGCTCCTCTCGCTGCCAGAGTTTGCCTTCGTACTTTCTCTATCGGTGCCTCTTACATAACGTTACGCTTCACCTATCTCGCGAAGGTACGTGCGCCGAGAGAGTTGCCTCTGGCTTAAACCGTAAATAGAGGGCAGAACGTCGCCGTTGTTCGTAGAAAGCGATCGAATCAAAATTCGCGAATATTCGTCCCGACTCTTGCTCGCTTTATCACGCTGGCGCGTGATCTCACGGTGAACTTCTCAGAGTGACGATCGCTCGTATGCCAGCGTTGCGGCGCAAGCGGCAAAGTGGGACGAACGTGCTCGTAAAATAGCAACGAACATGTGGTACGGGATATACATACGTGCACTGTGTATCGCATAAACAAGCATCTGCGGACAGCTTGAAATTATCACAAATTACAAATTAGCTCGTTGTTGTCGGGGTTAATTACAATTGGATTACTCAAATTGGAGTACTCGTAGATAACTTTTACCAGGCACTTTAAGCACGCTTGGCTGTGTGCATGAAATTCACTTTTCCCTTTCGGCCCGCACTTATCGTTACGATTGCGTAAGATTCTCGTCTACGTCTTGAACTATCGTAAAATTCTTTGCGCGAAAAGCAGTTATTCACGGTGATTAGACGCGAGCAACTCTAGATCTCTCTCTCGGTGCATTTTTTTCTTTTTTCCTTTTTTATAGAAAGTACAAAATAGAAACTACAACGCGCAGATGTAAAATGACGGACTTTTGAAAACTTTGGAAAATTAATACGAATCATGGTAATTTCTATGCTTATTAAACGTTAATACTCGACACGTATAATTTACCACGAGTAAGGAACAAACCGCAATCTCCTCCGAGGTTTTCACAGTCATCGTACTTTCATTACTCAAAGTATTCCGCGCATCAGCAGTCTATCTAGCATCGCGCGAAAAAAATAAATGGTCAAACGGTCGGCGGTTCTTCTGGTTGTCACGGACGCGGCAGAGAAATGGAATCTGAATTAGATCGTGACACGAATCTCGGGGCATTGGAATCGAACCGAGGCGTCGTCTTTGACACCTCTTGCTACATGTTTCAAAAGCTGGAACGAGGAGCCGGTTTAGGTAACTACGCTTGTACATGGGGCGAAACGATGCCATTTCGTTCCCACTTCCATCCTGATAAAATCGATTCACGTACACAGCTGCAGCTCGCGATGTTACACGTACGTATTGCTACGTACGGTGTGCACGTTTGAACGAAAGGTCGAATCAGTTTCTACGAAAACGAGCCCTTCTCTCGTTCGACGCGAAACGCGACGAGACGAGACGAGGCGAGGCGAGACGAGACGAGGCGAGACGAAACGAGACGAGACGAGACGAGACGAGGCGAGGCGAGGCGACGCGAGGCGACGCGACGCCGACGACGGTTCGAGCCAGATATCGATTCCCGACAGAGGTGGCTTCCCTCTGGTCAGGGAATTTGAAACGCTTCTCTCGGTTATTCGGTCCGCCGATTTAGCATGCAAAACGTGTTTTCGCGCGACAGCCTCCATCACCATCGGATATAGGGCGACGATATCGAGAGATTTTATTCGTTTGTGCCGAGAATGAAAGCATCGATTATCGCATTCCCGTACTCGTTACGCTTCCACAATCGCAACCGTCCGTCCACGTTATTTTCATTTTTCCACTTTCATAATTCTAATCTTTGGCTTTTCCTTTTCTTTCAACCGTCCTTCCTCCGTTTAACTCGACTATTTTCAATTTTCACTTTCAATTCTTCATTCCAATTTACAACGACAACGTCAGAAACGGGAGCAACTTCGATATGGAAACGAAACGAAAATAAATCGATGGACTTTTATACGGAGAAGAGAGAGAAATGAGATCGCGAGAGGGAGGGGAGCATTAGGGAGCACGATCCATTAAACGCGACGCGTGTCACGTGAATGGAGCTTCGGTGAAAACCTGCATATTCCAAATTACGGTATTTATGAAACTATGCGCTCCGTGAAAGCTCCATTATGAACTGCTCCGCGAAACAATTACCCAAGTTTCGCGTTTTCGAGCGAAAAGATGTAATTTGTTGCTCGTGATTACGTAGAAAGCGTCCTTCTCGGTTCAAAGACGCGCGTCTCTCGTCTTCACGACGCGACGCGTGCTATTGATTTCAACGCACCGCATTCTTTTCGTTCCGAAACCAAAGGACCTCCGTAAACAACAACTGCGCGCCTGCGTTTCGTCCCTTCTCTCAAATCTTTCGCTCAACGTTGTACAAACTAAAAACAATGCAAGCGAGTGTGTGCCATATGGGCCGCGTCGCGTCCAACAAAAGTCAATGGGAGAAATCGGTCGTCCTTCCGGTTCCAAACAACCATTCTGAATCTGAATCTTCGTCCTCGTAATTTCCCCCGACGGAGAGCGTGGCTCAGTCAGTTGGAGCCCCCCGTGGGAGCTACGTTGTTCTCGATCGTTTCTCGCGTCAAATCGTTTGTCCGCGAGCGCGCCGGCCCGATCAGGTTCAACGCGTCGCTTAAACAACCTAATCGGCGTGTAAAGCGGGACGTAGACGCGATTTCCATTGCAAATTTTCACCGTAAATTACGATACATTACCTAGCGAAAGCGTTGAAAAGAGGGAGCGCGCAAAGGTGTAAACGTCGGCGAACAGACGGGTGCAACGTTGGATGGACAGACGAACGGATGGATGGATGGATGGATGGATGGATGGATGGATGGATGGATAGAGACGAGCGCCACGCGCGCTCTTCGAGGTTAGTCTCGTGAAATATGCAAGCTGCAATCACGTCCGTTGAATAGAAAAGGTCAGGAAGAGAGGAGAGAAGGAAAAGGAGAAGTCGAGCAAGGGATGGAGAAGTGGCGGAAGGGAGCAGACAGAGCAG
>KQ435784.1:121442-132672 GCA_001276565.1 Melipona quadrifasciata | reverse complement strand
GTCGGGGATTGTAGCAGCAGCACCGAACCAAGCATTGGTCTCACACCCGACGACGAAAGTCCGTCCTTAGGTATCTTTCTCGTCCTGTTTTCCCTTTTTCTCCCTTCCCTCTCTTTCGCCCCTCCTTTCCCCGCAATGCTCGTTTAGAGCAGTTTCTTTCCTTCTTCTTCTCCTTTTCCTCTTTCTTCTTTCAAAGTTTTAGGATAGCAATTGACAAATATGAATGATAAATATTTTGATAAACTACACGTTCCTACGTAGACTCGTTGATCCTTTAGAAATATGTAAAATCGAACAGCAAGTAACAGGTATCAAATAATAGGCTGCTTCTGTGAAATAAACTTCATAGAAATAAACCACGCCAGAATAAACGAGTATATTTATATCGTTTCTCTTTTTGCAATAAATGTTATCTATTTTTTCTGGCGAAGATATGCTACGTACGTCGTCCCTTATCGCTAGACTACGGATGCGACTGGAGATTTAAATATTATTTTGCTTTTTCTCGATATTTCGTATCTATATTTTCGTACACGACGACGAATATTTTATACATCTCTGCACGTTGAAATGTTTCACAAGTACATAACTATCCGCGGGATAGTTGTCACTTTAACGTAGAATAAAATGTGCAAAAAGCAATCTACTAAAGCGTTGATTGACTATCTGCATCTCTTTCTCTTATCCGGGTGCATCCATGACTAGCGTCGAACTTATCAAAAAACAAATTACTCATTTTTATAAATAGACTGCTGATATTTACGCAAATTCAGATTTCTCTAGATTTTGAAATACGGTTGAACTTGTCGCTTGTGACTTCGTCTTACTCATTTCCGATCTCCGTCTTTGTTATCACTTGCAATTTTTCTCTTTCAAGATCCGTTTTAAGAGAGATCAGTGTCGCAATTTTCCTTAAAAATATTTGCTTGAGTGAAGAGTAAACAGAAAGTAAAAACCCTGTGCTGGATTTTCATGCAAAAGAGACTGCGACTGCACGTCTTTGATTGCCCGAAGCTGTCCAGAATATGATCGATCGTTCGCATCAAAATTACTACTCTCACATTTTTAAACCACTCGTATCGTTTCCTTTCCGTACATTTCGCAAATGGTAACTCGGTTTCTCCACTTTTTGCCTTCCCTTGCAAAACCGTGTTTCTTGTGGTCAAAACGGAAATAAAATAAACGAATAGTAAAATAAGGGAAGATCAAACATTTAACAAATTAATAAATTTGACCGTGAGAACTCGTTTATACGCAAATTCGTAAAGATATAAAAAAGATCCGTAAAGTAAAAATCAACAATCCAATGATATTGTTATTATTACCTTGAAGAGATTAGGACGATAAGCATACGAGTTGTCTCAACAGGACATCAATCCGAGGACGACGGATACATGAGTATGAATGGACGAAAAGCAAAAATGGCCCTGGTAGCACTGCGTCCAGTTCCAGATTGTCCAGAGCCACAGGATCTCGCGGAAATATCTGCGCAAGAATTTCCACCACCGCCGGAAGAAGCCGAACGAATCATTTCTACTTTGTTGCCTATGTAAGCCAGCATTTGCTAACACGTACGACAACGACAAACTGCTTTACTTTCCAACTTTAAAAACTTTACTTTTCCGTTTGCAATTGGAAAGGTGTGTTGAAAATTATCAGATTATCGACTCTGAAATAAAAAAAGGAAAAAGGATTAAAAATAAATTTTATCGTAACAATAATGATAAAAACAATAATAAAAATCAGAATATTTGCGTATGTAATGACAGAGTGTCACCTGGGAATTCTTCGAAGAGAAACGGCCATTCCTCTTCTCGTCGAAGCGGTCGCCAACAGTGGATGATAGCTATGGAGGACAGCATACGACACGGAAACGGTAGCACGGTTACTACTCAAACGACTCTTGTGAGTATGCGAACATCTTCGTTTCGAGGAGTATTTTTCCCTTACTTTGTCCTGATCGTAAACATTAGCACGGTAGCTCCGTTGTTTCAACATACAGCGAGGGGCAGTACAACTGAATCATTAAAATTAAAATTAAAATTAAAATAATCGTAAAAAATGCTTCCATTCTATGAATTGCTTTTCGTACGTTAATTTAAGCCCAACGTTAACAGCTGATAAAAATAAAAACTGATCAAAGTCTCTGTTGGTTGAGTCTCTTCACTGTAGGTGAATTGTATTTTCGCGCAGCCCAAAACTCGACACCAGAGACCGTACGGATGGGAAAATGGAAACGGCGAACCACTGAAACTGACACAACCTCAGAGCCCACCGAGCAAATTCGCTAGCTTGCCGTACGACGGCAAGGTGTCTTTCGGCTGGATCCCGCCCCGAACCAATCCAACCACCATCGAGAAACACCGCGAAGTCAGGCGTCGATCTTCGGAAGAGGACGGCCTCGAAACAGAGAAGACACATCGACAAAGCTTCGACAAGGATCGAACGTCTCATCTGCGAAAGCAACGCCAGAACAACGAGATCATGAAGTCGAACAGCGTGGAAGATCGTTTGCTAATGAATCACGAGCAATCCGAGCAGAACGGTCGAAGAAGAAACGATTCCGACTCGAGCGAGGGCAGATTCTCGAGAAATTCCGAATCGGAGAGGTCCTCGATACCACGGTCAAGCTCGGTCAGCGTCGAGAGATTCTCCATGCGAGCCACTTGTGGATCGTCCGATTTCTCCAGGGCCAACTCCACCTCGAACGAACGATTCCATTCGGACTTTTCGATAGCCGTGGCCAGCGCCAGTTCCAACGATCGAGTCTCCGTACCGACGTCCGAGCCCTTCTCTATTCGAAACCTCGACTTTGTTTCGTTCTCTTTGCCGACGAGAACAGACTCTAACGAGAGATTCTCGGCCCCGACTTCCGATCGGTGTTCGGAGGAACGTTACTCGGACATGTTCTCTACGAGGAATTCCGACTTCTCCACGAGGAATTCGACAGACTTTAGGACCCAATCCGAAGAGGAAAGATTCTCCGACGATTCGCTGGAGGAGCTACTCCCCCCTCCTCCGCCGATTAGCAAGAGGCATTCCATTGCTTGGGAAGTGCCTCTGGAGGATGATCCGCTTTATGCTCCGGGAAGTACCAAGGTGATTGGTAGGAGACGACGTAAAAGCAGCGACGTGTCCAGTAAGTTGTCCTCTCCTTTCCCTTTTTTCTTTTTTTTATCCTAGAATTTTAATTTTGATTTCAATTTTAACGATCTTAACGATTTTAACAGTTCGATGTACAGTTCAGAGTGGAATTGTTCGTTATTAACTAACAGAGTATGGATTTTTGTACATACCTACGCACGTACATCTTCGTATTATTTATAGTACAGGTATTTATCGATGGTATTTTCAGGTGTTGGATCAGCGTCCAAACTCCGCGACTTCGACGACTGGCAAGATCCCCGGTTATCAACCACCGACGACGATCTAGTCTCCCCGTACTCGGACTCGTCGACGAACGAGCTCGACCAGATCCGACCTCAAGAACTGACCAAGAACGGCACCTACGTGATACGTCGCGGTCGAAAGAAAGAACGAAAGAGCTTACCAAAAGCACCGACAAAAACCAAAAGTTTGTCTTTCGAGAACAGCGAGGAGAGCCGATTCTCCGACGTGAAGCGATACTCGAGCACCTTCGACAATATCAGAAGTCTTCTGAGAGAAAATAAACTGGACGAGCCCATGGACGATCCACCGATGGCATTTCCGCCGTCGATTCCACCCGACTTGGTCAGAGTTGTCTCTCTTCCAGCGATTAACGACGAGACAGGCAACTGGCCGCGGGAATTAGAGGTGACCGTTGAAGAGGAGGAAAGTTCTGACCTCTCGGACAAGGATAAGAAAACTCGAGAGATGTTCGAGCTACTCCAGTTATCGTCTTCGTTATCGTCCAATGACAAGCCTGAGAAAGGAAGGATCGATGGTGATTTGTCGACTCAAGTATCAAGAAACGCCAATACCGAATTAAACAGCGCGTGTAACGGAGTCTCGCTCACGGCTTCTAACAGCTATTCCAAAGGGTTCGTTGGTTTAACGCTGTCCAGTGGGAGCGTGTTCAACGAGGAACCGAGGAAATCGCCGAATCCCAGCAGCGAGCATCGACTAACGTCCAAGATCCCTGTCAATTTGCTGATCGAAGATCAAATTGTGAAAAAGGCTTTGAAGGAGAATCGTAGACAATTGGAGAAGGTGAGTGACGCTATTAAGGAGATTGAGAACGTGAAGAACAGCGAGTCTTACTCGGAAAGCAAGACACGATGGATAAGAAGTGGCGAATCGAAGCAACCGTTGGCGAGGAAGAGCAGTCTCGAGAGCGAATCGAACGATCGTACAGACCGAAGCGGAACGAAGAGACAGCAACACGACTCGGACTTTGAATCGGACACGCCGTCTAAAACTAGTCCAGAAACAACGGATATAGAGGGAAGGAGGACAAACGGGTCGGAAGTCTACGCGTCAGGGAAAAGATTAAGACAGAACGGAATTGTCGAGGCTCATAAGAACGATCAGAAACAGATTGAAAATGTGATCGATGCTATTCTTGAGGATTCCAAGAATCCAAATTTTCAGGTGAGTCCTTGTTCGTCGACGTCGACGACCTGTAAAAATTGAACGAGCGAGCGAGTCTGAGATTTTTTTCACACCAAAATTGCCAAAAGTGCTACGATCGATGGTACCAACCTATTTGCTTCCAGGTGAGCGTGGAAGTTCTCGAGTTTCCTCCGTTACCACCATCGCCTGTCGAGGAAGCGGACGAGGAAAGTTCCGACATTGGTCAGACCGCCGCGATCGTCCCAAAGACGAAGAATCATAGCAATCGAACGATGGAGTACAGGCCTAGAGTGCCACCGCATCGCGCACCTGTTACCAATCATACCTTCTCCGATGCAAAAGATCAACAACAAACGCCTCTCAATACCAGATCCATGGACGCTGGATTCTCTCGGGGTAAAAGAACACCTACCGTCACCAATTCCAGACGAGAGGTGCGTTTTACGACATTTAACCAAGGTGATTTATCGTGTGTCAGGTAAAAAGATAACTAATAATATTGTACACGCTGAGTCACGAGAGACCTGACGAGAATTCTCAAACGTTTTCGTTACACAACGTTGCATTAAAAGACTTCTCAGGATGCACAATGTTTACACTGCTTGAAGTAGCGAGCTTCCAGATACGAAAATTTTATCGTTTCATAAATTCAGCTAATTGTGCTATGAAAAATTGTATCTAATTATTAAAAAATATTACATCTAACTATATGTATCGTTATACTTGCTATAAACGTAAAAATACGTTTCTTCTACTTTTGTAAGCATTGTAAGTATAGAACAAAACCGAAACTATATTTCGCGTAATTGCATTTCTAGCTTCCTCCTCGGGTAAGTTTTCACTTAGTTTTCGGGTGGTAGTAATAAATTAAATTTGATATTCAAAACATTAATATCGATTGTAATCATCGATATAACTGATAAAGTTTGACACGAGATTTTTAGAAAAATTTTTTTCTTACCATCGTATTTGTGCATGTGGCTCTTCATATATGTAATATACTCCCCCGGATGATATCTTTCCGATAGAACAAGTCATATTGTACATCCTATAATAAAATAGTGACAAATTATTACTATTGATATTACTCGTCGCTGTCGTCGTTGCTATGTGATTCGTTTCTATAGCGATTTGTTTTTCGTAGCAAATACCTGTAGAACGAAGGACTCTGCCTACGGACTTGCCTGGACCCTCGCGACGACGACCCTTCACCAAGAGACACTCGCCATCGGCAGAGCCGTGTTCCTCCGTTGGAAATGGCGGATGTGCCAACAACACTAGCGCAAATGGAGCTAACAACGGAGCTTGTAGCAGTAGCAGTGCAGGAATCACCGGTAACATTGTGACCGGTACAAGCGGAATGCAAACCTCTTGTTCGCTTCCAGAGACCCCTGTTTTCGCTCGAGGAAGCGACATCCCCAGAACTCCCCAGCATGCTAGCAATCCCACGCAGATGCGTCGACAACCGGGTTGGTACGCGCCAACTACGGCTACCACCGGGTAAGAATCTCCATTTCGATGAAATTACCGATTTTAACTACTTACTGCTGAAAACATGTATCGTGCGTATCCGTTTCTTCCGTAGTAAATCTGAAAGAACATGCGTATGTAGCTATTTGCCAAGAAAATTTGCCAAACGGAAGAGTAAAGCGGCATGATTGCCAAAAAACGACGCATTTCTAATTTATAAAGCGATGTAAAACGCTTCGTACACACGTCGTCACTGAACGTGCACGCGCATGTGCCGACACAACCACCAATTTCCGCGTCAAGTCATTATTACCGTTGATAATACGGTAATTTCGCTCGAGTGCATATACATATACACAACTTCAAATTGATAACTTGAATCCTTGAATAAGGGGAACAAAAGCACATACCGATAATAAGAAATACGTGTAGGTACTATGTACAAGCGAGCACGAGGTGATTCCTCGCAAAAACGTCCATTTGTACATAATTTTCGGACGAACCCTGTTCGATAGATAGAACAAAACATATGAACAAAAAAGTATCAGCTGATATGAAAAAAGGGAAATGTTTCGGTGATGTTTGATGTGATCGCAGGTATCGCAGGAATAACCCGGGTCTGGAACAGGCGATTATCGGGACCGAGTTGTTGCGATTAGCCGGTGGTCCGAATCGCGGATGGTACCCGACGAGAAAGGCGAATCAACCGCGGCCAGCTTCGATCGAGCACCTCGAGCGGTTAAACAACGCGTACGATCCACGGCTGGCAGGCGCCGGGGACCAAAGGAAACCGCTGACTCTGCCGACAAACATCACACCGAACAAATACTTCGGCCAAAGTAAGCACAGCTCCGCCTCCAGCACTCGCGAGGCGCTACGGAGGGTCACTAGCTTGCTCATCAAGAAAGGTAAGCGCTGGAATTTGCGCTATTACAAGAGCCCACGATCGTGGAACCAGTGAATCGTCGCTGCGATCGTCTCTCCGGCCTCTAGAAAACATGATGCTCTCGCTGAACCAATTTCCGTTCGTCAGTGGATTCTGTTTACTTCGCGAATCGATATTTTCCTGATCGTTCTGATTTACGGATTTCGAACTTCACGTTCGTCAACCCGTAATTCGTAATATAGTTAAAAGAACTTACTTATATTTCAAAACTCACTTGTTAATTATTTTTCAACTCCCCTTTGTTTACAATATTGAGGTTAGGTCGATCACTTCGCAATGTAAACAGACTCGCAGATCGGACATTGCCGCGAACGTGGTTTTCGAAATAACGATCGATAGGTTTGTACAAACGTACGTAGCCCGTTATTCGGTAAATCAGGAGAATCTGAGCACTTCTGGAAAAACGAAAACACTTTTGTTTTTACTTTTACTCTCGGACGACGACGTTCACGACGACGTTCACGACGACAGCGTCACGGTGAAGTCGATAAGTCGAAGTCAACGTCGATCGTAACTAACTCACCGTATAAATTAAATTCAATCGAGCGACGAACATAGTACATATGTGTACTATGTATACATGTATAAATTAAATCATCGTTATTTCAAAAATCGCTAGCATCGAGTTTTCAAGTGGTTCGTCACATTTTCGGAATCCATGTAATAACCTCTTCAAAGCAACGCCAATAGTTTCTCTGACTTACATACATATGTATCTCTTGCGTGACCTTTCGTGGCACTGAGTGTCACCAATTTGATTCTTGCTATGTTACGTCTGTACATGATTTGTTTAAATAACTTGCTTCTAACAATAATTTTCATGCCTCCTACATCGTAAGAAAGAAACGCAAAAAGTCCGCTTCAACATCAGTTTCTTTCTCACGATAATATTTCTTATACATGTATCTGTATGTAGCTATTGATTTACCACTAGTTTAGTTTAGTTTCTTCCGTGTTACTTGGAAGATGCTTTGACAGGTTTGCGCAGCCCTACGGTTATTCTTTCCGCATACATGAAAGTAAAATGCACCCTGCGGAGATGTATATTCCAAGTGCAAATTCCTTGAAGTTGAAAAAAAATACAAATATTTTCTGGGAGTATTCGAAGAGTATTCTTATCAAATTTGTGAAATTAACACAGAATTAGAAGTTAATTTAATTCCTTATAAGCCACGCGCGTTGATCGTCGCGACTGTATAGTGGTTCCATCTAGCGAAAGCTCCGTAACTAGTTGAGACAAATCAACTGACCTTGAAAATATGAACGTACAAGACAAGAAGGATAGAGAATCGAGGCCTTCTCCGCGTTACATGCCGCAAGCCCACTAGCCCCCGTACTTGTACGTATTTCCACTCAATTTTCATTTTCATTTTTGATCAACGAAATAAATCCGTCTCGTTCTATTCTTTTCATCTCGAAGATTGTTTCGATCTTTTCCATCATTCAATCCGATTCCACTGTATTCAAGTTGCGCAGAGCCTCTAATCGACTATATTGATCGAAATTGGACTGTATACAACACTAGCGTTTCCTCGAGTCTTGTAACGTGGATAAAGCGTGTGCTCTTTTCTTTTCGAATAGCACAACGTTGCGCCGCGCCGCGCCGCGCCGGCCGGTTAGGGCAGTCGAGGAACCGGTATAATAAGAACGGTAAATGCTGAAGATTCACTAGAAAACCAACGACGAAATATGTATATCTCCTACTACGAAGAGCGTATCTTGCGTCCTTCCACCAGTCGTTCACATTATTGATTCAACTACCTATATACCCTCGTATTTGTCTATGTATGTATATACACGTATAAAAGAAAATGTTCACTTGTGCGACTCACGTCGCGCGACATCTCTTCCAATGCTGTTTCCGATTTCGTTGCGTCTACGTTCGTGCAAGTTTCTATAGAAGTACTTCATTCGCGACTATATATGCTTTGTACTTTGTATGAACGAGTTTTACGGATCATTACTGTGTGCGTATGTACATACATACGATATATAGATGAGCAGTTGATTCTAAAATACATTCGTGATAAGCAACAAGAATTTGGTTGCGTCGATAGTGAAAACGGGCGGGTCACGGATCAATACTCCATGCTGAGATCCATCCAGACATCCATTTATCCATCCATACATCCATTTATTAATCCATCGATTCATTTATCCACCCGTCCATCCATCCATCGCATTGGTCGAACTGCATTTCACTTTCTTCGTACGTTATTCATTCAACATTGCCAATCCAAGTCAACGACCTGGATTATTCTGTCTTTTTCTATGCTATAATAGATATAGCGAAGATGCAACAAAAAAATACTACAGCATCCTACTTGCGACAGCATCATTGAGAATTTATCTAAATTTATATATAGCTTTTCTTCTATTTTCGTCCACGTCGGATCGAACCGAGACTGAAGAGCCAGAGAAAGCAAAAATAATATGGATGCACGCGACCCTGTACTACCAGCGGTTCTTATCACCGGCGGTTATTTATTTATAGAACGTCGTCGGTATCGATGCTCTTAAAAAGAGCTTCCGCGCATGCGAACCATACATAATATGTATAGCTTGTCCTTTATTTAGCCTTCTTCTTTAACAGTTTTAAACCTTCTTAACGATCTCTGAAAAATGAAATTTCTCGCTGGATTGCTGGATCGTCAGCGATCGCTAAAAAAGAACCATATGCTCGTGTAACGATCGAAAAAAGAATATGTTTGTCGGGGGAAAAAAACAGTAGGGGGTAGCAAAGGCGATTGACCAACGAGGGGATATTTTCAGTTTGGTTAGTAAGCGGCCGGCTTGCTGGACGGATAGGTTCAGAACAGGGACGTGTGGGAAGTCGAAAGGACACGGAAGGGGTGACTAGCTCGACTCGTACCAAGGGTGGTGGCAATCGTTACTCCCGTCTGCTGTTGGTCTGTCTAGCAGCCCTCCCTAGTCGACCAAATACCATCCCTACCAAACCGGGGATTTGTATCATGGTCGAGCAGCGTTCGTAGTAAGAGACTTTCAACCCAATAGAAACTGACGAACAATCATCCTTTTTCACTCTCTCTTTTTTCCTCTCTCTTGTTTTCCCTACGATACTTTCCCTTCATTGTCCTTCCTTCCTTCTTCGGCCTTTCCCTCTTTTTCTCGTCTTTTGTTATTTTCAAAAATCAGAAAAACACTTTAATCGATAAATCCTCAATGATATCTCGGCCGTTTTCCATGGATGAAAACCACTACGCCATAATTGTTATCATTGATATTTTTAATTATATCTACAGCCTGCGTCATTACGTCATTACGTTCTACGCACTTGATACACGCGGTATCTACGAATGCTTCGAGTTCGATCTACCGGTCGTTTCAAAACATTTGACAATGCTTCCTACGTATGTTTGGTGAATGAATCAAATGACCGAGAGAACGTTCCAACAACGGTAATCGGAGGTTTTGTTTGTCCCAATAGTATCTACTTGAAAGTAAATTTTTTCATTTTAGTCTTTTAAGTTATTGTGTGCGTGCGTGCGCGCGTGTGTGTGTGTTTGTGTGTTTGTGTTTGTGTGTGTGTTTGTGTATATATTACAGGTATATATGTATATATACGTACCTGTAATATAACGGAAAAGAGAAACCTATTTGAGAATATTATAATATCATATCTTTACTGTTATATTATAATATCATACCTTTACTATAATAAAGCTTTAATTTTCGTTACTATCCAATTAAACGTAACATCTTCTCGAACGATTCATATTTCTTAGAAATTCATAATAAAAATGGAATATAGAAATATAGAGATAGTGCAATGGGATAAAATAATTCATTCAAATAAAACTTAAATAACTTATCTTGCAATTCGGCAAGTTTGATCATCAACGATTATCAGTGACCTACATCTGTAGATCGTAAAAAGAAACCTTGCTTTAGCTTACTTCAAAAAACCATCGATTGATTCGTACGTGAATAATCGAGTGTAACACAAATGCTAAACGCGTTCACTCTCGCTATCTTTGGCTCGCACAACGGGCATAAAATTGCAGCTAACAAAAGTACGTGCGTATGTATAGTCTCTGCATTTATTTTCATAAACTTACTTTGTTTTGATAGACCACGTTTCTTCAATTTCATTGGATAAGCCAAAGTTGCCTATTATCGTCTAGATTGTCACGTGCTAGATAATAGTAACGGCACTTAACCATGGCATTGAATAAGAACCCTAGACACGATCGTGACCTCGATCGCAGGTAACGCATTTGTTTCTCTCACTTTTTTCCC
>KQ435784.1:100630-111134 GCA_001276565.1 Melipona quadrifasciata | reverse complement strand
TCACTCACTCACTCACTCACTCACTCACTCACTCACTCTATCTCATGCGCACAGATACACGCGCGCGCGTCTTGACGCGCACGCACCATCCTTACTCACCCCCCAATCCCACTTTTGTTTTCACTTCTATGAATCATAAACATTAATTATATCTTCCAGCTTACATATTTTTCCTAAAAAGTCAAAATTACTTTTATCGGCCATTAAGTTTGATCGAGTTTCGATAAAACACGGAAAAATATATGCAATTCGTTACATCATCGACATAACGAGAACGATTTTTTTCCCATAAAACGAAAAAAGTATATATAACTACATATATATATATATATATATATATGTGTGTGTGTGTTCCTTTTCTAAACAAAAAAGGAAAAGCTAAAGACGTGAGGCGGATTCGAATATTTCAACGACGCCTGGGAGTTACCTTTTTATTACAATTATTACTTCAATGTTTATTCCTTATTTTGTTATCAATAAAAATCGTTACATAGTAGTTTGGATTGCTGCTTGACGCCAACCGAATCGACAAGCAACCAGTTATAGTAATAATAGTAGCAGTAATATTACAGTAATAATAAATGATAGCGGTATCGTGTATTAAATGTGTATGTATGTGTGTGTGCGTTTGTGTACGACTGCAGAGGTGTCCCTCTCAGTTATACAAGATCTGCGCTAATCGAAGGAGAAACGTTTACACGGCCAAGGAAATATTCGTCGCTTCTCCGAATTTGTCTAATCTAAATTCAAATCTGTATTTTGATATTTAAATATTTCAGTAGATCTATATATTGAACTTAAGATTATCTTTGATAATTCGTTTATATCATTATATAGAAACACTGATCGTACGGAAGAAAAGAAAGAGACCAAGCCAAGATGCGGGAAAATAAATGAAAATTTAAAAATTTGAATCGACTCATGTTCTTGTTCCGTGTACAGTTCCATCTTTCAACTTTCGCGATCGTGTTTCTGTTATGTATGCATGCCACGCGCGTTCATATTTATATATTTATATTATCTTGGTGTACACCTTGCAACTCTCTCTCTCTCTCTCTCCTTCCAAAAATTCTCACCACCCGTTCCACTCTCTATTTCTTTCTCTTATCGATAAATGACACATCCCTCGATTTGTTGTAGTTTTCTTACACATAGCAATATTAAAGAGAGTAAATAGTTAAAAGGGTTGTATCGATCAGGGTAGAGGGGAGGAAGGGGCTGGCCAGGATTACGATCAATCCACGCCTTTTCACCCTCTGCCGCACGTTTGCCTGCATCGTTCGCAACATCTTCTCATCATCACTGTCATCGTTACCGTCATCGTCATCGTCAACTATCAACTGTCAACTGTCAACTGTCTCTCATCAACTATACTCGCTGTTACATCTTTTCATCTTCATGTTTCTGTTTTTTTTATCTAATCATCGGTGTTGCACTTCTATTGCGCTTCCAGATACCTTTTCCCTGTTTTCCTCTTGCTCTTCAATCCTTGAAACCAATCTTTTCATTCACATTCTACCTCCCCCGTTTCCCTCGTTATTCTTACTTGCACACTTGCTCTCCCTAACTCGTTAGTTGCTTCTTGATTATTCATTTTTCCTTTCACGCCCTTTCTTTACCTTCACTTCTTCCATTCCATCCACCTTTCTCTAACGTTCTCTCTCTCTCTCTCTCTCTCTCGCGCGCGCGCGCGCGCGCTCACTCACTCGTTTTCTTTGTCTTTCATCCTTCTCCTCTCTCGCACACTCTCTCTCCGCCTCTAACATTCTCTACAAAAGACTGTAAACCTAACACGCAATAGTTTACTATTATTTATTATCAGTATTTCTTATACTTAATGCATGCTTCTTGTGTATCCTTTCTCTCCGTCGACAAATCGATGTCCGATCGTTCGCAAATGAAGGATGCTTTTTTTCCTCCTAGTTTGATTCATCCCCGATTCACTGTATCATTATCACTTCTCAGGTGAGAATTCTTTTGTTATGGTGCGTATAAATGTAAAACAGCATGGTATTTACGGTTCATAATTTTTTGTTTTATTATTCAATTGTAAAAAAGCGTGTTTGTTTTTTTCTTTTTTTTTCCCCGGAGCTTCTGGAATTTCTGTCGTTATAGTAACGGCACATTATCTCGATCGTGAATACACAAACGGATATAAAAAAAATTCAAAACACAGGTGCTACGTCGAACCGAACCGAGAAACAATGAAAAGACCGCACTTCGTCGATTACAATTTGCGCGATCATTTTCCAAATAAATGCCTAGAAAGCCTTTTTTCGGAAGTTATTGCGCGCACGTGAGCGCATGCGTCGGTTCCCCGAACGTCGATCGGCCGAATCGAAGAGGAGAGAACGACGACTGGAATATGATAGCTGTGTTGCTAGTGTTGTTGCTGATGTAGTTGTTGCTTTTCATCGAATGTCGCGCGGCAAGCTTGCGGCAGTTCCGGCGCGGCATGACGCATTCCACTCGCTGTTCATTAAAATAATCGATCGTATCGTTTAATATTAATATTAGATATTTATGTTGGGTCCCAGAGGTTAATGAAACAAAAAAATAAATGGAAAGCGTCCCCTTGTTAATTTTGCTGTACGAATGTCGCAAAATTAGTTGTAGTGTACGAAAGAGGAAAGGGGATGAAAGAAAGAGGGCGGCCAGGAGGAAACGCGTGGGAAAGACCTACTACACGATGCCACAGAACAGACAACAAATTTTTAAATAATGCAAAATTGTGACGTGCCTCTTCATCTTTGAAGAAACAATTAAATGTACATAGAATCTGTCTTTTCCTTCTTTTTCTCAAAAACATAGATACGTAGAGATACGTATCTATAATACCCCAAATGTCCAAACAGAATGTACGCGTTCTCTGTTCTTTCGTTAGCGAATAAAATATATATCCGTGCTTTTCAGCATGTGCGCGCGATCCGAGCACAAGGGACGTGCGCAAGTCCGTGATTAGTCATCGTGGCAAACTGATACATCGAGCCAAAGTGGTCGACTGAAATTATGCGAGAATGACTCACTTGTGCGTGTCTCTGTTTCGTACGCTCAGAAATCTTTGGATTTCTTACTCCGTTTACCCCGTACTACTGGGACAATTTTTCAGAATCAAGTGGCATTCAGAACTATTTTTCAGTGTTGAAGATACGTATATTCGTACAATAGCCATCACGATACAAAGAAGTCGCGATGCAACGTTGGTCAGTGATCGAACATCGATCGAACTAACCTATACGTAATGAGATAAGGACGATAAACGTAAGGTCAAGATCGTGCAAAGTATACCTTTAGCTTTACTTTGAATTTTTTTTATCGAAAAGCGTAGAACGCCGTTTCCGATGTAGATCGATTCTGCGTGTTATCAACAGGGTGCTGCTACTCGATGCTTCAATCAATCATCTCGACATAACCTATATCGTGGCGACTATTGCACAGAGACGTGACAAAGATTTAATGCTCGAGGGACTAAGGATAACGCATAACTCGAATGATACATACGTACGTATATACCAACCTAATAGCCGCAGGACACAAGGTAGTCCCCGAGTTTTTCAACGACTGATGCGGCTTGTTGTGGTTGTATGGGATCTTCGTACAGTGAGACAACTACCGCTTGCGTCGTCTTCATGCAGTGGACGCCGACTTTACCAAGCTTTGCCCTTATCACACGATCCGTACCTGACAGATAAATGTACCTGTTGCCGGCCAAGGTGACGCCCGACGACGTTAGAATATCCTGCTCGTCGAATCCCTGGACCAATTTTGTCAACTCCTCTTTACTTACCTACGCACACAAATTATTTTCATCTTTGTACAATTGTCAATTATTTTCTTCTTTGTAAAAGTAAACCATGTAGGTAACACAAATTCCCTATACAATACAATTCAATACAATATGGTACACAATACAGACAGAAATTGACAGAATCCGAGTTCATACTTTATCGTTCGAATCGATTCATTAAAATCATATGATGATGCTTTTCATCAGATAAAAAAAAAAAGAGGTCTAGTAACTATGATAAGACGGATTAATCATGTTCTTGCGATACTACTTGTATCAGACATAAATGCGTAGAAAACACGTCCGTATCTATAATCATATTTGATAACGAAATGATCACAACGATCGCATAATACAAATGCACAATCAGTCGCTCGTCATACAAACGACAAGCCACTATGCTCAAAAATGTCAACTATTTTTACAATTTTTTTGTAAAATGCTCTTCGCTGATTTAATTAATGTATTTCATTAGTTTTTACTTTCTTATTTTATTTACGTTTGCAAAGAGACACATTCAACGATCGTAATCGAATATCAAACGTCAAGGTTGTCCGAAATTATTCTGCATTAAATCGGGTATCATTCGTAATCCTACCTTGCGCGCCAAAATCTATTGCAATTTCCACAAAGTATAATTATCCCGAGAAAGGATTCGCGCGCCGTCACTGTGCACTGAGAACCTCGTGACATTTTCGTGTTTAAAAATAACCCGAAACGATAATTTTAGATTTAATTCGAACACCATCGCTGTTATCTGTAACTTCGTGATAATTCATTCGCGGAGATCTAACCCCTGCTTTACACGTATCATCATGTACATCATTTTGCTTTATTTTTTGCATCAGAGATATTGTTTATTTTCCAAACAAGTAACACGGACCGTGAAATAAAATAGGATCGAGATAGCAACTGTAAAGTGAAAGAGCAAGATTCGATGGAAAATTTAATCGGGCGCCAAAATGACCCTTTTTTTCGCGAATCCAGGTACGGCACTGAGGGAGGTTGCTGCCCGGCCGGCATCGCCATTTTGGCATTCGTAGCCAGAAAGTGTGTGTGTGTATGTGTGTGTGTGCGTGTGTGTGTGTATGTCTGTGCACGCGCGAGGCCACAGTGCAGCTGGCGACCTTTATCTATACATTTCACTGTCTCTCTCTCCGTAGCGTAAAACCTTTCTTCGAACCCGAGAAAGAACCGCTTTACCTTGTAACCGAACGCGCGCTTCTGCTTCGCTTTTCTTTCTCGGGAACACCAGGAGAGATGTAACTTTATCCTTTGCAAATCATGCGCGCTCTAAAAATACCTCGCAATATTCGCCACGATTCGTAACTACATTGCGAACAATATATTAAACGACGTATTGTCAAGTGATTGACGGAAATGAAAAGGAAAGATGTCTTTTTGAGAAATAATTCTACAGTTGTACATATGCGCGCACAAAGAATATATCACACGCATGTCCAAAGGAGACAACCCTTTTGTTCTAACCAACATTTCCAACCGCGCCTCCTGCCATCATTTCATTTCACACATTAATAACGTCGCATGCGTTATCCAATTCGAAATCCTTAGAATTTACCGACACGATTCACAAGAGCTTTTTAAATGCAACGTGGATGGCGCGTCGATCGAGTCCAACTTTTCTAGAACTGTCTCCGATCGTTTTTTATGACATTAAACGATTTTACTTAGAACGTTGATAGAGGAGAAAAAAATAATACAACTACTACAACAATTCCGTTACTCGAATACACGTTACAACTTTTCAGACAACGATGCTTCGAAAATTATAACTGCTCGAATATTTAAACACGACGTACACATAACAAAATCTTTATTATAGAGTGCAAAAATACTCATGTTTCTCTTTTCTTTTCTTTCTTCTCTTCTTTTTCCTTTTCTCAAGTAATTTCTCAGATATCGATTTTTACAGAATTTTAACAGAAAGAGACAAAGAAGAGAGACAGAAATGGTTGATCATCGAAGATACACGTAGGCGTCACAGCATACGACTTTCGATAACAGAGGATCGCTTCCGAAGAAATGAGTCATGCTTTGTAACGAACACCACAACGTTCAAATTTCTCGTTCGGTTCGAGAAGAATGGAGTCCAACGTCAGTGACGGAAAAAATACCAAAGGACGGAGCAGAATCGATAACAAATAGAAGCGAACGAGAATAGGAACGACCATTTCTCCATGGGCGGCAGCGGCAACGTGCCCGGCAGGCAGCCATATTAAACTTTGTCGAAAACCGTTCAAGTTCGACCAAGCGAAATTTTCTCTGTTGAAAATTGCCACACCCTATCATTATCAAAATACCTTCGAAACCACACGAAATGAATTTTTCCTCTGAATTTAACTCGAGATTCGTACGATGGTTAGGTTTTTCCCATCGATTCGCCAATTTACGCGACATATCTACGACAGCTAGTTCCCTGCTGCAGACATATTTGGGTAGCGAACAAAATCCTTCGCGACAAAAATTTCTGACGAACGGAAAGTCCTGATCCTCGTCGAGTCGACGCAAGTTGCAACCGTATCCGACAACTTAATCCCGAACTACGACCGTATCTAACCGGCGTCGGTAACACGAGGGAACAACCATGCCGGGTCAACATGCGGAACTCGAATGATTTTTGCGCTTTATTACACACTCGATGATATACGTATATTCGAACAAAATGTACCGGTGATTACGTGGCAGTATTTTGTCCACGATAAAACCTCCTTTGCGTTTGTCACGTTATTACGGCGAAACTCACTCTGTAAGATTTAGCACTGAAACGTGCTGAAACTAGTAGTTGTATAGTCGTATACCAATAGGTATGAAATTCCATCAATAAATAAATACATTACGTGCCAATCGCTGCAACATTCTACAACTGATTTAAAGGAAAATATTCGATAGCGAATCAATCGAAGTCAACGACAATTAAGGAAAATGGAGAGGAGACGAGAAATGCGAACTATTAACTGTCGATATGGTACGTTTAAATTTCCCGAAGTTTATATCCAGTGCGTACTTTCCCTCTTTGGTCGGTTAGCTAATAATAAGCTTCCGAGGCGTTAGTCGAACGACATACTCACTTCAAAGCCCTCAGACTTTGCCCAAAGATTGCCATCGTGTCCCGCAATCGCTGCTTTGGTAACACACCTAGATGCGAGCAGCTGCTTGTCAACGTAATCTTGCCAGCTCATTTTTTAACACAAGCGGCTCGACTCAATCGTTCACCACGCCACTAAAGACACAACCCGTCACTGACTGGCTCTTCTCACGACTACCTATATGCGCTCAACGCCGGCCACACTTCTTCCTCACCCCTCTGCTTCCCGCCCCCAGGGGCTCGCAGCGATCCCTCTCCGCCCCACCAAGCTCTTCGCAACGAAGATGATCGCGTATTCTCCCCACTCACGCTCTCTCTCCCTTCCTCTCTCCATCTCTCTTTCTCTCTCTCTCTCTATAACCGGCCGGTAATTGACTACTGTACAGTTCTGCCAACCTATGGATTCACCAATCGATACATTCAAATCTCTGCACGAGTCCTCCGTATTCGTAAAATTACACGCCTTCTCCTCTATTCTTTTCTCCACATATTTATTTTATTCATACATTTTGTTACTCGTTGCTTTCAGCGTTTGTATAGTTTGAAAAAAATTCTCCGCTCAAACGTACTCTGTGCTTCCATGTTTCTTACAATCTACGATTACGTAGCCTGCGTAGATTTCAAACTACGTGTATTTGTAGCTTACAGTCTCGTGTACAAATTGTACACAAATTCTACATTTTCGGTGTAAGAGTAGAGCGATAAAAATGCCTTTATAAGAAACTACAAGTTCGTTGATCATTATTCGTTTTAGTAACTTTTCCATTATGCATAGACAAAGAATATCGTGATCGTGATGCTGTAGCGACCTACGATTCCTCGACTACGAGATTCGAACACTTGACTAGCACAAGCTGCAAGTGGCTGCGCGCCTAGCGTCGATGTCCTACCGATCTCCGACGTTAAGCAGCAGAGTGTGCGGACCCCGCTAGGGGATGATGGGTTGTGTCGAACCAGCCCTTAGCAGGTTTAGTTACAATAATAGGCGGCGTCTGGGATAGTAGGAGTCGTTGCCATCACCACCACTGGATGAGAGTCTCTTAGGCAGTGACTCCGAGACGAAACACATCCGACCATTCACTTTCCTCTCTTCTTTACTCCATTACCCCAGTTCCATCTCCTTCTATACGATCCTTCCATCTCATTCCATCCTTACCTGTTATCATTAATATGGGCTACCAATGTGACTGCTCGTGGTGACCTCTTTGTTTGTGTATTGTCACATACGTTGAGTATATAGATATGTGCACCTACAAGTTTGCACGTGGTTTGCGATTTGACTTTTAACCAACTTTGAACAACATGAATGGCAAATTCGATATAATTTAACATTTTGGTATTATATTATATCTGCATTTTTTCAAAATGCAAGTATCTTGCCCGAACGATGTAAAAATATATAATTTAAGCGCTGGAAAGTCTCTGCCGGAGGTAATTATCTACTTGTTACATTATAAATGTTCTTGTACGTGTATATTTTTAATTTCATTAATTTTTCATCGTTTAATTTTCGTTAGTGGTTGTCTGAACGCAAAAGGCGTAGCTTACTGAAGAAAAATGTCGGTAAGTGAAATCGTGATTTATCTGTTAGTAAATATAATAATATGATATGTAAGTGTTATATGTAAATCACAATATTATTTTGATAGATATTCGACGTCGAATTGAACTTATCCAGGATTTTGACATGCCTGGCATCAGCACTTCTATCAAAGTTACAAACGATGGACAATATATATTAGCGGCAGGTATATATAAGCCACGTGTAAAATGCTTTGATGTAAAAAACCTGTCTTTGAAGTTTGAAAGATGTTTTGACTCTGAAGTTGCTGCATTTGACATATTATCGGATGATTATAGCAAAGTATGTAAATGTATTTGAATTGTCTATGTAATGGTGTGTATATAAAATTTTTGTTGGATTATTGAATTTAACGTTTAATTCTTTTACGTTTCAGTTGGTATTTCTGCGCTGCGACCGAAGTGTCGAGCTCCATGTTGCTTATGGAAAATATTACATACTCAGAGTACCTCGTTTTGGAAGAGATCTAAAATATCATTATCCATCTTGTGATCTTTTTGTAGTGGGAGATAGGTGTGGTACACAGTGTCTTCAACTGTAATCTTTAATTTAAATTGCGAATACACAAAATTTACTTTCATTAGTCCACATTATGTTACAGTAACGAGATTTACAGAATAAATCTTGAAAGAGGACAATTTCTGCAGTCCTTCTTGACAGAGGCATCGTCTATAAATAAATGTGAAATCAATCCAGTTCATCATCTTCTTACTATTGGAACAGAAGAAGGAAAGATAGAGGCGTGGGATCCTCGAGTCAGAAACAGAGTTGGTACTTTAGATTGCGCTTTACATTGTGTTGGAGAAAACAACAAGTAAGACAATATATTGTACTGTAATGCGCCAGTAAAATTTTCACAGTATTTATTTTATTATTTATTATTACTATTAAGATTAGAAAAAGTTCCTGCCATTACTAGTTTAAAATATCAAGCGGGTTTAACACTTGGAGTAGGCACATCGACTGGACAAATATTATTGTACGATATTCGTTCCAGTAAACCATTTTTAATAAAAGATCATATGTATGGATTGCCTATTAAAAATATTGAATTTCATCAAACAATGGATATGGTCTATTCCATGGATAGTTCTGTCGTGAAGATATGGGAAAGGAATAATGTAAATAAAATTTAAAATGAGTAGATAGATGAAAAAAACAGATAATAATGGCAATGTGTTTGAATACGTTTGAATACTTTGAAACGATATTTTACAGGGTAAATTGTATACGTCCATAGAAGCGCAGCACGATTTTAATGATATGTGCGTCATACCAAACACTGGAATGCTTTTAATTGCCAATGAAAATACAAAGATGCAAACGTTTTATATTCCTTCCCTTGGTCCAGCTCCCTATTGGTGCAGTTTTCTGGATAATCTAACAGAAGAATTGGAAGAATTAAATTACGAAATCATTTATGATGATTACAAATTTGTAACTGAAAAAGAGTTAGAAGAATTAAGTCTTTCGCATTTGAAAGGTACTAATCTTCTTAGAGCCTACATGCATGGCTATTTTATGGACATTCGACTATACAGGAAAGCAAGAGATGTAATGAAACCGTTTGAATTTGAACAATATAAAAAGAAGAAAATTCAGCAAAAAATAGAAGAAATTCGTGGTAGTAGAGTACAGGTATTGAATATTTCATTATTCTATAATGTCATCTTATGGAATATCGTATATGAGATTCTTTATGTATATATTCGTTATATATTCTTATAGATTCAGAAAGTACCGAGTGTAAATAAAGAACTCGCATTGAAGTTGATGGATGACGAGACAAATGCAAAAAAGAAGAAAAAGAATTCTTCTACTCTATTAACGGATGAACGTTTTAAACAACTGTTTACTAATCCAGATTTCCAAGTGGACAAAAATTCGGCAGAATATACGTTGTTAAATCCTGTTATTTCACAACTTAACAAACAGAAAATGAAGAAGTTGAAAGTCAAAGCAGATGAGAAAGAAATGAAAGAAAAAGTTGAAATCGATTACATGGAAGATGAACATGGTCTTACAAATA
>KQ435784.1:41778-100583 GCA_001276565.1 Melipona quadrifasciata | reverse complement strand
TGATAGCAGTTCAGAAGACGAAAAGCAATGGGTTAAGGAAGTGAAAAACCAATATCGATTGATAAAAAAGAATGAAAGACAAATACAAGAAAATAATGAAAGTATGGCAACAAATGAACTTGTTAAGAACGAGCCTCAATTCTATGAAATCAAAGAACATGTAGAATTCAAAGATGCAAAGCCAGTAGTAAAAAAACAGAGCAAGTACGTTATATAGATAGTCGAAAAATATCTTAAATCTACCTGAATTAGTTTGTTAATTTCTTTGATATTTCAGAGCTACTTTGGGAGAGAGACTGAGAAGAAATGAAAATGAAGGTCTTAAAATGTCTAGTTCTCGCGGTAACAGAGAAATGACTTTCATTATTGAAAAGGTGCATATGTGTTATAAACATCACACGCCCGCACGTAAAGTATGTGTAATATGTATATTCTTTTATATTTTTTACATTTACAGAAACAGGCAAGAGGAAGAAAATTGCAGGTGAAGAGACACGAAAAAGAATACAAACACTTATTAAGACCAGTAGGAAATTTATACAAAAAGAGACGTTAATGTTGATAGCTGTATTTAATTTGTTAAATGCTAATTCTTCTAGAGAATAAACAATATTTTTACATATTAATATTTTACAACAGTATTATTTATTATATTCTAAAGAATAAATCGTCATATTCCTTTGCTTTATCGCCCTGTGTTAGAAATTGCTTATACCGCAAATAAATTGTTGTATTTCGACGCGGTGTGTGTATGGATATCTTGACAGAGGTGAAGTGTCATCTCAAAAGAGCGATATAAAATACGTTAGGGTGAATCGCACGGAGTATCGATACAAATGTTTTCTTTTCAAGTTCAAAAGTATTCTACCCGTTCGTCGAAAAAAATGACATTAGTAAGTTTTACATTCTCTTTCATTTAATTTTTTATTTCTACCACTAATCATGTGATATGCAATGCTATTAATTTATGATTATTAATTTATTTATTATCGAATTTTAATTTAAAAAATTTAAAAATAAATATATTTGTTTGAAGTGCTCATTATATTAATTAGTGTTTATTTTGATTTTGAGGATCTATGTTTACATACAAATGATTCACAACTACAATTTAGTGCTTTCTTGACAGAGTATAAGATCTGTTTCATCCATGATTTCCATCTATAATATTCAATCGATATTAAAAGAAGTAAAATTGTTAATAATAAAATTGTACGCTTTAATTACATTCTAATCATTATTGTTTACAGGCAAGCAATAATGAATCAAAGAATGGAAAAGACCTTCTTCAACAAAACCATGAAGAGGGAATTCCAGAATCTATACCATGTAGATTATCAGATTTACGTATGCAAAGTACAGAGGTAAGACTATTTAGCATTTTTCTTCTCAATAGACTCATATATCTTACATGTCCTTTTTTTTAATTTCACAATAGATTGGTGAAATTACAGAAATGCCAGATTTTGAAATGCTGAATACATCAGCAGTACTTCATTATTGCGAACATAAAATTTTAAGGCCATATCTGAGACTATTAGGAGTAATGGGTTTAAAACCAATAAGCAATGATGATTCGCAACGATGCACTCGCTACTGTATTTTTGCAAATCTTCATACTTGTCAAGTTGCAATATTTATGTGTATTGGATATATATTGCAATACATGGCATGTTTTAGGTAATAACATCTGATACAATATTTTCAATACAATTGTTATCAAGTACGATCGGTTTTCTAGAAGAGACAGAGGTTTTTGTTATAAAACAACGACTTTGAAGTTTCAACTTACATCCAGCATCAATGAGGAAAGTTCCAAAGAAATTACTTGTTTTGGAAATGTTATATTTAGTTATCTGATTCCTAGTATTTTACATTTAGTTGCATACGTATATACAGTATATCTGTTTCGAATTAAAGAAAATGAACAATTGCAAAATTTAATGGAACGAGCATTCCTTCTGTCCTCTTCTAATTCTGTAAACCGTGGAAATCAAAGAAAACTTGTACGAATATTGTGGTTTTTCATAGCATTGAGCCTTGTATGGATAATCATGGCATTAGTTACAGTAAATGTGTTGATCGCTCAAGAAAGCATCGTATTTCAATGGTTAGAACACAGGCAAGTTATTTAACATACATTAATCGTGCCATTTTTTCTTTTTTTTTTTCACTGGACCATATTAAATTTCACATATTTCTTTCAAATTTATTTTTTACATAGTCAAGTAGAAATAACATTGAAGGTACTTTTAATTATATGCACATTGTGGCACGATATGGTTCAAGGAACAATTATAACTAGTTACTGCTTGCAAGGTCAACTTTTACTGGCACATCTGTATTTTCTACGTGAAAAATTACTTCACCATACTTTGCCTCCTATAGATTGGATGAAGGTTTGTACTTCTACACGATTGTTTCATTAACTGTTATCAATAAAGAGAGAAAAACAAAGAAGTAAGTAAAAGATAGAAAGCCAAAATTGTGTCTATTACTTCTTATGTTATAGGAAATTAGTGAATTTAGAAAGCTATTGAAATATTTCAACGACGATTTAGGACCGGCTGTATGCATTTACACGGTTGTAAATTTATCATGGGCTGCAGCAGGCACCATTTGGTTACTCCGATATGATAACAGCGATATGCAAACTAATCCTGTCACATGGATTGAAACAATAAACGTAATTCTTTGGATTTTAATATCAATAGTTCCTTTTATCCAGGTATGTCTGTTATATTAAAATTATCTTGTTACTTTTTTGAACGCATTAGTTATGTGGACTTATATTAATTAGATTAAATATCACAAATTAACGTTATTTGTTTCTTACAAACAAATATTATTATCATTTATTTTCAAAAGACTTAAACCTTTGAAATTCATCAGGTTATACGGTTTCATAACTATTACGTATTAAAATACATCTTTTGAACTATTAAAAATAAGAAAGCCAACTTATTAGAAATATGAGAAATGAATTTATGACATTTTCTTCTGTGGATTCTTCAGAATGAATATTTTTTGATATTTGATAATTATACGTTTTAAATGTCTAAAATTTCGAAGTACAGAAATTTAAACTAAAACTCTATTATTCTTCCATAGGCAGCTCGCTTAACAACTGCTTGTTCTATGATTCAAAGTATGGGACACGAAGTGCGCATTCGACCATTCGTCTATCAGACTACACCTGGCGAAGATCTGGATAGTATACTTTTATACACGTCGTCGTTGAAAATGTACGCCAAACTATTTAGAATACCAATTACAGGTAGATATCTTTGTCTCCTTCTCAGCATAGGCAGTATCTCGATTCTCACACTAGGACAATGTCAATTCTTCTAACGTACATTCATTCGAGTAAAATATACTTTTTGTACATGTACCTATTTGTCATTTTATACATATATAATTGATATTAATAACCTTTAATTTGGAGTCAAATCTATATTTATAAAACTTCATTCCTATACATGCACATGTTCCACACATTGTATTTGTTTTTTGTTGACTAAGTTACAAAAATACGACATAACTATCAAATTAAAATATATATGTTAATAATTAATCGATTAAATAAAACTCTATACTCAAAATTGTTTTTTTCTTTTACACAATTTCTATATTATTCTCAAACACGTTACATTATTTAGAGTAATAAAAATTTGAAGAAAACTTCAATGAAACGCAATTGATATCACGTTATTTCCGGAAGTACGATTCTCAAATCGTACAGTTTATATACTAATCTGTTTAATTAATTCTTTTACAAATGAAAATTTGTGGAAGTGGAACTAACCTCTTCAATGTACGATTAGAAAAACAAATTTTATCAATCTGAGAATTGAAACTTTTAAACTACCCAGAAATCAAATTAAAGTTCTAACTCACAAAAAGACACTTTGCAAAATATTGTACCGATTTGTTATGAAATTAATTAATTGCATTTAGTGTGAATTCCTCCGTTTCTGACCATTTAGCGTTACACTATTGATACCAACAAATCTTAAAAATGCTAATTTGGGCCTTTTCTCGGATCAAACGGCACACAGAAAGAAAGCTGAGTGTCTAATTAAGAAGATGCGATCGCAAGAGTTCGCAAATTAATTAGTTTATTTAAAAAAAAAAGATCATTTGACCCTCAAAAATCCCCCTTGGGATACGATTTAGGGCATCGTACGTTTTCTACATCAGGTGCATATCTATCTACTCCGTCCGTAGTCAATGGTTGAAATATCGTGCATAAACATGTGTGATGTGTCGCTGTATCATTTTTGACGATATCGAACGCGATAGCAGAAAGTACACATCTCAAAAAGTTTTTGTCTCGTACGTTCAAATTTGTCGATTTTTATCGTAATTAAGATCATGGATTTGCTAGGATCTATCTTGAATTCAATGGACAAACCTCCTACAATCAGTGACAAACAAAAGGCATTGATGAAAAGTTAGTTAACAGTTAACCTAAACTTCATAACCGTCATTAATGTCTATGCGATTTACTTAATATTGATAAAATGATTTTTACTATGCAGAGCAAAAAGAGGAGTATCAGAGGCATCAAAAGGCAGAAGCCGAAAGGTTAAAACTTTTTCGAGAGAAGGTTGAATTTTCCACCTTTTTTTTATCCTGATCTTTTCTTAAATAAGGTTATTGTTCGTGCATTGCAATGTTTCCTTTCTTTTTTTTTTGTTGATCCAGGTAGAAGGGAAAATTAACAAATTTCTTCAAGACGACGATGCAAAGGAATACAAATTTCCTGCGATGGATCAAATTCATAGGAGTATAATGTATATAATAGAAAGACAATTGTTAAAATATGTATATACGTATATATACAATTACTAATAAGATGATACCTTGATATCTTTTGCTTCTTTATAGACATGATGTTGCTGAAGTGGCAAACATATGGGCATATTCATTTGGAGAAGAAGGCATTAACCGTCACATTGTCATTTTTAAGAGGGAGTATGCTCCGTCCGAAGATCAGTTGAACGCATTGCGTAGAGGAGAAGAATGGAACGAAGAAATAGCAAAAAGATTAATAGAGGAGAGAGAAAAACGAGCCAAAGAAGAGCAAGAAGCTGCTGCTAAACCTAGAAAACGGAAAGACAATTTTGTACCAAATAGTTACTACAAGGATAAGTATCAACATTTAATTGGAAAAGAAGCTGCGTTGGCGGCAGCGAGAAAAACAGAGGCTAATAGTAGTTATGGCTGTGGTAAGTAAATAACCCTACCTTTTCACCTCAGTTAAGCATGTTTTCTCATTAATTGGAACGGTCATTTCAGTCCCTAGTGAAAATAAGAAGGATCAACGAAGTATAGAGCAAACATTGGCAGACATACGAGCTAAGAAAAGGAAGTTGCAAACAACCAAGGAGTCAGAACATATAGACAAACATTCAAATAGAACTGTATAATATATTTAATATTCGTTTAATTTTTGATCTGTAAATATTTCATATTAATTATAACAGGAAATCATATATTTCAATGCAAAACTATTCGCACTTTCCTGATTGTAACACACATACTCTTACTTTTTCTCTGTATAATGAGTATTATTTTATATACCTACGATGGAAACAGGGAAAAATATTAGAACCCAATACATGTATTATTACTAAAAGAAATTCAAATTAACTTATATGTACAATATAATACAGATGGCACGTACACTGTGAAACGTTCTATTATTTTCTTTGTAAATTCTACACTTCTATGTATACACTTGCAATTTTACTTTATTATTAAATATATTCCGTGGCAGAATATTTTGGTATCGCGGTTTTAGAAGCAGATTTTGGTTTGGTCGGAGACGATGAATCGAGTACGATTTGTTCCTTTAGAGCCAACAATTTCTTAAAGATTTGACTTGTTGTTGACTTGTATAACTCTAGTCCTCGCATGATTACAACATCTCGAATATACGAAGCATTATCATACACCAATTGTTTCTAAAGGTATAAATTAAAGAAAAACAAATATTTATTCAAATGTTAAAAGTCATGACAAAGAAACAAGATGTTCTATAACTAAAAAGAAGAAAACTAATTACCTCCAGTTTTAATTTCGGATTCGTAAGCGACACAATTATGTATTGTACTTGAGTTCGCATCACCGATACTAAAACCGTGTCTATTACAGCCATTAACTCTGGTGTAGCGACGCTGAGACAATCTTCTAACAGACTTACGTAAAGTCTCGAAAAAGTTAAAATGTTATCAGTTAACGCTATCCAACAATCGTTTGTTAAATAAAATGATGGAACAGTTATTCCCAGGACCTCGAATTCTGACAGTAGTTTTTGAACGTTTTTCGAAGTTTCTAAATTAGTCGGCCGCCAAGTGTCTTCGGCTATGTGCTTTTTTACGATCTCAACGTATTTCTCGCCCGTATCTTGTATAGCTTTTGCTAACGGGGATCTGAGTTGACCATCCAATTGATAACGGAAATCCATTCCTAACTGCGTTAACTGTAAATTGAACGCCACAAAGTGTTTTATATTTTTCTCATATTACAACAGTAAATAGCAATAAACTGTATCAGCTCTGAGAATTAACGTACCTGATCGCAATGACTCCGAACACAAACTATACATTCTACTAGCGTGTTTAAAGATACTTGTGGAATAAAAAGCTGTTTCGTTAAATGTGTTGTTAAATGTTTTATTTCTTGGCTACACCAAACAACCAGACCTACGTTTCATATATAAAATAAGAAAAATAAAAAGAAACGGCGATTGACTTTGTACGATTCATAATATTTTCCAAACTTACCAGATGTACAATTCGTCGATTGCGAAAAAATTTTTAAGAATTCTTTCGTGATCTCAACGATATTACTAAAAGCAATTGCGCTAAGTTGCTTCACATACGGTGCGGTAGCTCCTTCTCTTTTCACTCGTTTCAAACGCGCCTTTAACACAGCACCGCATAGTCGCAAATACAGCTGACAGGCTTGAGCGCTTCTATTTAACTGTATTAATAATTTTACCACGCGTCGCGCGCTTCTCAAACCTCCACCTTGCAACGATTTCGCTTCCGCGCTTGATTCAAGTTCCTTTGTTAAAACATCAACTAACGATCTCCCTCTGTCGTTTACTTTTGACTGGATTTCAATCAGAAGCGGTGTCAATTGGGCATCTTTTAAATGGGCTTTTGCTTTTTCCAAAAGACCATAGGCTTCCTCAAAGTGACGTTGCGCTATACAAGAATCTAAATCCTCTGCCACTTCTAGCATCCATTCTGGTGGTGGTTCGTGATACTCTGTATCTTCATCGTCTACACCTACAAAAGAATAACTGAAAAATTTAATTCAGCTTAATCTAATTTAAGTTCGTTTAATTATACAAATTTCACCAAACAAATTGAACATACCAAGGGTATTAGAATCAAGCGACATCGACCTAGAAGGTATTGCTTTCTCCTCCTTCGACCGTTTAGCATTATCTGTCGCTTCGTTTGGATTATCTTCGACCAACTTCATTCTCTTTGCTTGCTCGCATTTGTCTAACCATTCTTTCTGTAAAACAAATAATTTAAAGTTTGTTCTCGCCATTTTCTTATACACTTTGTTTGTGTTGTACACTAACTTTACTCGTTGCAGTTGCACACTGAAATACTCTTGTATCGGAGAATGCCAGAAGTTTGAATGCTAACTTTACCGTTCCTAGATCTCTAACGTTAACAATAGCCAAACTTTCGAGGTTGTACACAGCTTGCATCTTGTATCTTGGTGGTCCTCTCCTATTACCGTTTGCTAACCAAGAAGCAATCATTAAAATATCATTAAATAAATACGCATGAACTCTTTTCAACGGCGTCCCTTCCAAAGGATCTAATTCCAGCAATGAACCTTCGTGCAAACATATACGGCCGGAAGTTTCTGCCAAGCTCTGTCAAATGAAATCAGAAAACCATCGTCGTTATTAACTTGCTACTCTACAAACGTGATATTTTGCAACTTACCATAGCACCTTCTACGTTTTCTAGTAATTGCACCAACTTTTGTTTTTGTTCCTCTTCTTTGGCAGTGGAATCGTTGACATCTTCTAACAGGGATTCAGACAAGTCTCCAAAAGTAACGCCAGTAGTCCTGGTAGATCCTAACGTACTCAACAATGAACGTTGCTCGCTGAGCAATTGAGATAATTGATACATTTCACTTTCCAAGTGTGAAATTTCCTTAGCAGTCTCTATAAACTGCATATAATTCTGATAAACATTACGCTTTAATTGCGCAGAGGTATTATTCGCCAACTCTTGAATTTTTGCTCTCTGTTGTCTCAATTCGTCTGCTCCAACACATTGCGCGCTAAGTTCTTTCACAACTGTAAGAAAAACAGATGTATCGTGTTTCTTTAAAATCCAAAGTATCAAACTCTATGTTCTTGCTTAGTCTATCGTGAATGTCTACCTACACTTTTCGGGATTGAAATCTTCGGTGGCAAAGACTTTTGCTAGACTGTTAGCCATAGTAAAAAAATATTCGCTACAACTGTTCTAAACAAATATTTTTCATTTGTTTTTAGTTGGAAGGATGAGGAATAAAATTTCTATCACGTCCTAAAATTTCTTATTACGTTTGTTCGCATCATCCACGCGAGTGTTTTCAATACGCTTGTAAACATTTAAACACGTTTGATTGTGTCTATCCAACCTATCTCCTACTGCACGATACCTACATAGTCTACCGTATTTGACGTTTCTCGCCGATTGCAAGATCGCACTACCATTGATCAAAGATGATATAGATTAGATGCTAAATGGGACTTTTTTGTGTCTCAAGGTCTGAAATACCGACCAGGAAGAAGATCATTAAATTTTTAGCGCGTATTATACTTAAACAATCGGTGAATATTAAGTAAAATGATATAAGTTGATCAAGCAAGATGAAATTCGTTACAGTGTTGTTAAATTGTATACCACGGATTCCGAAACACGAAACTAACATCTGAAATCATTTCACTTCGTATTACATATATACGTATATGCATCAGAAAGGTCATTTTCATAGGAATTTGTCGATGGGTTTTTCCATATGGTACTGTTAGTGTATTAAAATTAAAAATTTTAAATTATAAAAAAGGTATTGACACACACATACATTTCAAGTATATAATCATTTCTATTTTGTTGTTTTTGAAAGTAAGGGATCATCTGAACACTAGAACGTGGGACACGAAAAAGCATTAGATGTCTGGCCTGTTCTACTTTTAGTCAATGGTAATATTTACCAGACGGAGGAAGTCGGTTTTCATTTTTAAAATGAAAATACCAAATTTTTATATGATACTCTATTATATTTATGCCATTACGTTTATTTTCTTCATTATATTTATTGTATTTGTTTTATGTTCGCCGTATAAAAATTTAATGGTTTTATATTAAGCAGAGCTTCTGTTTAGAATATTTTTTATGTATATCTTTTATATAGCCGTTCAAACATTCAAATCTTAAACACTTGAAAAGTATAAAGCATTTTGCCACAAAAGTATAAATCTCAAATACGATTAATTTTGTTACTTCATTTTTGTTCGCAGTTATGATATAGTATTGCTATAGTATTATACCATTCCTTTTACTTACACGAGACGAATAAACCAAAATGTATGGTTATGAATGAGAACTGTCATATTTGCAAAAACGGCAATGCGTTGTTTATCCTAACAAGTAAATTTATTCAACTCTTATTCCTTTATTCAACCATTATTTTACGGAAAACTATCATATTGATATTTGAATAATAGCAAGGTGACAGTAAGTTTCATTTGTAAAATGCATAATTACATGTATTTATATATATATGGATATATATACACACAAACTATACTTTTAACCTTAATGTTAAAATTTGTACGAATTTATACGAATTTTGTTTTTACATTAGGGACAGATATAATTTGGAAATTTTAACAAGTTAATGGAGAGGTACGTATGTACTTTTTAAATTTTATATCAAAAGTGTAGTTTTTAATATTAATGGTTAATAAGCATTTGTTGTAACAGATTGAGTACATAAAATAATAAAATATTACTTAGAAGCAATGAATGTACAAAAAATGTTGCCGATCACATCGAAAGATTCAGAGACTAAGGACAGCGACGGAAGAGGTACAATTAAAGTTATAGACCGTCCAACATTCATACTGAAAACGAGAGAAGGCGAGAACAGAGCTGTGTCGCCAAATCAACGCAATGGTGGTAACAAGTACAAATAGTTCCTTGCTTAAAAATATACATGATGTTACATTTTTCACTCGTTATTAAATATTTCATTAAATTTTAGAAAAGAGGGTGATTCATCTACCAATGTTTCAACAAAGACACAAGATCGTAAGTTTTTCTCTTTTTTTAATTTTAGATTTGTTTAATTCTACAATGCAATGACGAACTTATCAGATATGTTATTTCTAGCGGTTCGTACTGTACTATCAACATGTCCTGAAATGACAAGTTGTGTAAAATTTATGGATGAAAATATGCAACTCTGTGAAAACCCTCTTGAATTTCTGTATGATCAGCAGGATTTCTTAGTTGTGGGATGTTTAGGGGCTCAAGGTGTTGGAAAATCAACCATAATGTCTCTTTTAACATCTAACGTTGCGTTAGTATTATTCAAAAAACTTGAATTGCATAAGTATACAATTTTTTAGGAATGGGTTCGAAATTTTAATCTTTTTAAATTCTCGGAACTCGAAACTTTCTTGCGTTTCAAGGAGTTTCAAAAGTTCAATATTTCGAGTAACCCGTCCTTTGTAATTTTCTTACTTCAGATATATCAGCTTTCAATTTTTTTCTGTCTAGTATAATCTATTTCATCGATATAGGTCTGATATATTTCCAACTCAAGATACGTCACATCATGAAAGTGGTGCAAATTGCACTATTGGTATCGATTTTTTCGTGACAAAAAATCGAGTGATATATCTGGATACACAACCTATACTTTCGGGATCTATTATAGATTATTCCACATGTTACGATCAAAAAAAATCTACAACGGACTTCATAAATACAGAGACTAATTTAGAACTGCAATCCTTACAATTTGCAGCATTCCTTTTTTCAGTTTGTCACGTTATTATATTTGTGCAGGATTGGTTTGTTGATCCAAACTTAGTTAGGTAAGCGTAGCAATATTCTTACAGCAATATAAATTTTTCAAATTACAATACAATTCGTAGATTTTTACAAACTGCGGAAATGTTAAAGCCATCCTCTACTAGCAATATGGATCAAGATTATGTCGAATATTATCCTCATATTGTGTTTTTACATAATAAAGCTGAATTGCAAGATTTTACGCCTCATAGTATGGAGAAAGTGAAAGTAATATATATATATATATATATATTGTTAGAGGCATAAAAAATGAATTATTGACAACTTGAAAATGTTAATTATATACGTCAATTATATTAATAACATTTAATTATTTATGTACTTTAAGGAAATTTATAATAAATTATTCTCCAGTTCTAGATTACAAACCCACAGTGGTTTGGATTTGAGTAATAATTCTATGGAGGCGGGATTAAATTTATTTTTTATACCTCGCATCGTAAACGAAGGTACAGTAGTATTTTAACAATTGCAAATTAAAGCCTTGTGTTAATTAAATTTTTACTTTTCAGAAGAACTTACGATACGCCAAAACCGAAAAAAGCTGGTAGAAAAGCTAAAAACAAAAATACATGGTGTTACTAGAAATCCAATGACACCAACTACCTTGACAGAAAAAAATTGGTACGGTTAAAATTAATTCATTTTCATTGTATTTTATAGCAATCCCTTTATAATTAAATTGCCATTAAGGTACCACTACGTTTCAAAAGTAATGGAAGCAATTAAGAAAAGTCATCTTTCTTCCGAGTATGGAAGGTTAATGCCATAATCTTCAGTTACGCTATATGCGCAACAGATGAGCATCACGTGAAGCAATGTGCGAGAAACATTATGAGAAGAAAACTGCAATAATAGATTGTTTAATGCAATTAACGCATTTTTTGTAGCAAAAAGTCATCATTATTTATTTAGATTCGTAACATGATCACAGAAGTTGGAAAGTAATGATTTTCTACGTTTTTCTGAGTAAGGTGTGTGTGTGTATATATATATATATAATAGTATGTAAAATTGAATAAATCGAACAAAAATTCAAATGATATACATTATCGTAATTATCCTACAGTTATTACAACAACAACAACAACAAAAAATATCTTTCATTCGTTGCCAAACACATTATTAAAACAAATCGAACAAAGTAAAGCTCGTTTACGAATAATCTTCTTGTTCACTATCAGCCTGCTGCATCGAGGCCATTTGTGCAACTGCTTGCAATTGTTGCCACTGTTGTTGTTCAGCAACTGCTTGTTCTTCTCTTGCTTTTGCAAACAATTCTTGTTGCTGCCTTAGGAGTTCTTCTTCCGGAATTCCTAAATTTTCTAATCTAGTACTCTGTCGTCTTCGCTTAGCCGCAACAGCTTTGCAATCTCGCAAGACTGCCTCAGCTTCTGCGCTATAATCTCCAAATCCAAGCTTTTCAAGCGCTTGAAGCACATGTTCGGCATTAATTGTTTTCTTCTGCTGCTGATTACAAATTTCATTCGCTTCGGAGGAAAGTAAGTGAATGAATTCCGTGCAACAGTTTAATATCAGTTCTCGGGATTCGTTTGCTACGCGTACATGTGGTAAAATTTCCTTAATCATTTTGTTAATCGACGCACGTGGTAAGGTCAATTCATCGTCTTCCGTTGGTGATATGGCAGCCGAGGCCATGTTTCTCTACAAAATTCAAACAAAAAATTAGTTCGTTTTTGATATATATGTCTATGAACCCTGAATTTATTTCTGTCACTGTTCAATTTTTTAAATTTTTATCGATCTATGGAATTTTGGATTCTAGATCATAAATATCGCATGCATGTACAAACTATGTACACTGATTGGTTTTTGAAATTATTCCAGGTTTTTATATATAGTGCAGTAACAAAAGAGGGAGAATTAAAAATAAAGAAGTCTTTTCAGTATCCTGTCTCTGGATCAGTATCTTATCAACCAAACTGTTAATGCAGAAAATGCAGATACAACTACGTATTTAATATTAAATACTGAGCGTATCGTGTTATCGCGCACTTGAAAATTTTATTCCTCACCGTGAGAAAAATTATCTGATAAATTTTTTGATGATAATTCAACGTTCACTCTGTAAAAGAATTTAACTTTGATAATCCTGATACCACAATTAAATACAGTGCAATCGTTTAATTACTCATGTTTAAATCATTTAAAATTCGAAAATGAGATGTTAGTACGAATTCAATCGTTAATATATGCTGCGCTCGTTTTATCTTATTTATACAACGAGAACTATGCGAAAAATACGAACGAATTTGTTGGAGCTGTGCGAAACTTGAGTGTGAAATTTTTACAAGATCGGAACTATAAAGAAAAGCAAGATGCATATAAGTTCTTAAAACTAAATATATCTTGGTTGCCACCAAATAGCACTAAGCCGCCGTCTTCTTATAGGTAAGTTTTTATCAGTAATGCATAAAATGATATTTTGTTACTTCATTGTTGATTTGTCTTGTTTTGTATTTGCATATGATAGTATTATAGTCACAGGGATACCAATAAGGGGAGAGACAACTGTCACAGAATGTCCAAAAGGATCATTTTTCTCTATATTAAAGGGTAATGCAAAACACAATATAGTGTTCCCTGAATACAATGATTTATTTAATATCCCAGATCTATATATACAACCTAATTGTTCATACAAAGTACGAGTCTTTGCCAATCCAAGATCAAAATATGTACTAAATGCACCTGAAGTAAGTTCTTTATACAGTACAAATATAATATATACAATAAATGTAAGTGATTTATGTAAAACTAATGAGAAGTTTGCGTTAAATTTTATAGGTTGTGTATACAGTTCCAAGTAATTGTGTTAATGCCAAAACAACACTACCAATTCCAAAAGTAAATACTTTTCAAAGAGAGGATAAGATTGTTGTAACTTTTAGGAGCCCAGTTACTTCTAACACATCTAACATTCAATATTATAAAATCAGGTACATGCAAGGGCAATTCAATGTATAATTAACGCTTATTTAAACATTTATTTCGTAGCATTGGTATACCACTCTTTTTATCAAAAAAAGGGTTACCTGTTTATAATATGACAGAATTAGCACTAATACCTGCAAATAAAACTATACTTTCATGGAATTTAAAAGCTAATAATCAACACATTAAAAATGGCTATAAAATAGTAGTCAATGCTGTCGATCATCATGGATGCACTGGATCAGAAGGAGATATCATTGTACATTCCATATCATCAATGAACCACAATATAGTAAGTCACTACTTAAAATTACAACACACCAAGTAGCATATATATCATTGTTTATGTTTTTTAAATATTATTTTTAGTGGCTTATATTAATCGGAATATTAACTAGTTGTATTTTATTTGGAATTGCAAGCTTCCTATTGTATCATAACTATAATTTCTTTATAGTACGTAAAAGTAGTAAGTCTGGAATGCACACAATTTCTGGATACAAATGTAAATTGGCAAGAACAATACTTCAAGCGTACAACACTTTGTATATCAAATATGAATCAGAAGTAAATAGACAATTTTATGTGCACAGCAATGCAACTTTTCTGCTATTAATAAAAATGATTTTCACAGGCGGGATATACAGTAGATACAGATAATTTGAAAGTGCCATTTAAAAGTGTAAGACTAATGCGTGAATTAGGTACTGGACAGTTTGGAAAAGTATATCTCGGTCACTTGGACGATAAAGATAAAACTTTAGTCGCTGTAAAAATGTCTCAACAAATAGATATATCCAAGGATTCTGAAACACGGCAGGAATTTATAAAAGAAATTGAAATAATGAGAATGGCTGGGAATCATCCTCATTTGGTAAGCCTCATAGGCTACTGCATTCAACCTACAGAACCAATATGTATCGTGCTTGAATATATGCAAGGTGGAGATTTATTAACCTACTTGCATGATCAAAGGAACCAACAATGTGAGAAGATTATTTGATCATCATGAAGTATTATTAACTTATTACAATTTCATTTAGAATCAACATGTTTCTAAAAAGCTACTATAATCTTAATTTTCAGTTTTGTACGACTCTATGTATTCTACCATGCAGAACAAAACAAATAATTACAAGTCTGACCAATATACAAATATTGCCGATAATTGTAGAGAAGGAATTGATGTTTCAAAAAGTAAATAGTTTATCGGTTTGTGATTATAACTGTATTTAATGAAATCTGAAAACTTGACGTAACTTTAATTTTCAGCTTTGTACGCTACGATGTGTTCTGTGATACGGAATAAAATAAATAGTTTCAAATCTAGACAATACACAAACATTCCTAGTAATTATAGAGAAGCAATAGATAATAAAGAAAGTTGGATTGGTCGAATAAAAGGGCATCAGTTTTTAAAATTTGCTACAGAGATTGCTGCGGGTATGGAGCATTTGGAAGCTAAAAGGATTACTCACAGAGATCTCGCGGCAAGGAATATTCTTCTTAGTGCAAATTTGACTGTCAAGGTATTTAATATAAACTTGTTGACATTTCTAATTTCGTTAAAGTTGAATATCTTCTAACAAGGTCTAATAACAACATTTAGATTTCTGACTTTGGACTTTCTCGCAATGGTATATACATAATAAAAAATGTGAAAGAAAAGACACATCATCTCCCAATTAGATGGATGTCGCCAGAAGCTTTGCATAAATTAGCCTTCTCTTCGAAAAGTGACGTGTGGTCTTTTGGAGTGGTACTCTGGGAAATTTGTACGTTAGGCGATTTTCCTTATGCGAATGTACAAGATGATCGTGTATTTCATCACATCGTTCACGAGAACGGACGTTTGGAACAACCAGACAACGTTCCTCCGAGTGTTTACAATTTGATGCAATCTTGTTGGGTTACAGAGTGCGAGAACAGACCCAATTTTACGCAACTGCTCTCCGAGCTACAATTTTTAACCGCATCCTTCGACAATTCATTCCGAACAATAATACCTAACCCCTGTTACGCACTAGCACTCCCAGACAAATTCACATAATCTATTCTACTGTTTGTATATTTACTTCTACACGGTTAGAATATTTTTATTAGCTTCTTACGCGTTTAAATACTTTAGACTTTAAGAAATATATAATAATAAGACAAAAGAAAAAAAAGTAAATACTACTTACATTATTTTATTTAGCCTAGCTATCTAACGCATTCACGGAGTTACAATCGAGTTACAATCGAGTTACAATTTTTAGGCGCAATGTCAAGAAGCAAACGTCTATGTATCTAGAAAATTAACAACTCCGTTGTAACGATAAAATACACTGTCTCTGCTTCTGATACAAATAAATTTCACTTTTCATTTTTTCAAAAACGCCACATTATGCAAATCATCCATATTAAAGAGGGTGTAAGTAAAAGAGAAAAAAGTAGTAAATATGTAATAGAGAAAACAACGAAAAATGAATTTGATAAAACGAACCAATAAAATTTGGAAACAGCCTTTTCATAAGTTTTCGTTTTATGAAAATCAACCTTTCAATTTAGAGTTTGATCGATCGTTCGGTTTAAAAAATTTAATTTGCTTTGATGAACGCGTTATCGTTATTAACGACGTAATGGTTGGTTTTCATGAAACTAATTGAGGATGAAGGATAAATTTGTTGACAGCAGAGCGAGTCATTGTCAACTGACCGATATTTAATTGACAATATTTTTTTTTGGTTGACTGTACGATCTCACCGATATTTTACTGTAAAAATATGTCTGTATCAAACAATGTAAGGAGAACATTGTTCGCCGTTTAGAAAAATGTAAATTTGGTTAATTCAGTATTTCGATACTGTGATACTTTCGATACTTTGATCGTGCAATTTTGCACATGTAATAACATAATTTTGTCTTTTTTTAGCGATAAACATTGACAACAGAAAGGGAAAAGAGTGCAAGATGAGTGGAAATGCCGAAGTATCGGATACTATAGGTTATGACACAGCTGTGGATGGTAAGTTCATTTATTATTATTTGATTTCTACATTTATTTTTGCGTCGTAACTTTTGTTTCTTTTATTGTTATCAAAATTATACATTTGACGTATTCAACCAGACAATTAGCTATTACGCGAGTAATGTTGTTTACTCCGGTAGATTTGATATTTTTGTCAAACGGCATTTATAACGTTAGTTTGTATGCTACTTGGTAATAGTATAAACCGACTACTCGTGTTTGACATTTGTTCGAGTGTTGGTCGAGTGAAAATGATGGATACGTTGTACACTAAATGCACAAGTGCAGCATTAAGTTGCCCAGTCAGGGAACTCGGACAAGTTAAAAATATACGTGCCCCAAGTGGAAAATGCAAGTGTCGTAACTAGAAGTGTTATAACGGTAGGTCCTATTCCAGCTATTGCAATATCTCTAGTTTTTATGTGACCTGCTGCAGTAGCGATTGCATTTGGCGGTGTGCCTACTGGCAAGTGAAATGAAAAAGAGCAACACAGAGAAGCTGGCATCATCAAGAACAGTGGATGTATCCGTAAAGCGACGCACTGAAATAATCATCATAATATAAATATGTAACAGTCAGTGTACGCATCAGCTTCTCAAACAAAATGCAAACATGAATTGGAAAATGAAGAAAAATGAATGTCCTTTAGAGCTCCTTACCATTTCTGCCAAAACCGGCAAGATGATATTCGCGACTGCAACGTTAGATGTCAGTTCTGTCACAGTCTCCGCAAACACACATACAATAACCAATATTGCAAATGGATTTATTAATTTTAAAGCAACAAGAGCATTTCCTACAATAGAGGAAAGGTTGGAACTTGTACTGCCAGCTGAAATGGCAAATCCACCACCCAAAACTAGGATCAAACTCCAATGCATCTTCTGATTGATCATTTTCCAACTAATCATGCCTGGCGACGGTTTGGTTGGACGATTAATCGGATCCGAGTCAAACGCTCGGAGGAAATCCAGCTTGGACGGCAATACGAAGAAGAGAATGGTGACGCAAGCGGCCGCTGTCGAATCTTTCACGTGTCTGTAAAGAACTACGTTTGTTGCGGATATTTTGTTGAAACGAGTTTAAGGGGATAAAGAGGATAAGGGCGAAGAAGAAGCAAAGGAAGATGGACGAATATCGAAGGAACAACAACAGTCATTAATTTCTCAACGACAGCAGTACCTAGTACCCTTTCTACATACGCAGACGGTGGCGAGAATCGGACGATACAAGCTTAGAAAGATACGAAATAAAATCCTACGTATGACGTATGAAATCGTTGAGAAATTAATGAACTGGAGAAAGAAAAATGATACCTACAAATTAGTAAGATAACTTGGCCAGCCCGTTGTGAATCCAGGATTTCTAAAGAACCACAGAAGTACGACTGTAAAAAAAAGGATGCCAACAGCGGACTCGTGCCACGTAATTGGACCGAGTTCTTTGTATCTTTTCTCAATCACGGTTGTCGCAACCTTTTCTCCTTGCAGCCCAATATTAATAGCTCGTGCATCTTTGCTGTTCGGTCTGAACATTCCCATGTACATAACTTGAAGCCAAAGCCACGTGAGAAAACCCATCAGAAGCATCGGTGGGACGGAGTAAAGCATCCAAGATGCCAGACTGATACCCGAACTGTTTGGGAATCTCCTGCAACACGAATGAACAATTCTCTCTTTTTTTCTCGTTACGCTTAATCGTTTCGTAGTTTAGAAACGGTTTGATCGACAGGTGAATGGGCAAATCGATGGCTTATCAAATGCACTTACTTCTCAAAAAATCCTTTTAACGTCAAGTTGGTGCCTGTTCCAACCAACGTACCAATGCCACCGAGACTAGAAGCGTATGCCGTCACAAGATAATAAACCATGGTGGTATGAGTCGGTTTCTTCGTCCTACGATTATTACAGAAATAAATTAGCTAGATTATCAAAGTAATTGGCGAAAAAACGTTTTCTTTTCTCTTTCCTTCATTGCTTTCACGTCTGTGTTTGTATTATTTTTTTTCTTTCTTCTTTCCTGTTCAAGCGCATTAACAACTTCATTTGTTCATTAATGAAACCTCGTCTCCCCTTAAAGTTATATAATTACTTCTATCAAAAGTGCGTTTGCGTTCGTCGGTCATTAGTCGGGACACGGAACAATTGTTAAAAGTCAGTGAATAACAAGCGCATACAGCGCAACATTCTTTTCGAGTATGAATATACAATAAACTGCAACCATCCCATTGATAACATAATTGACACGATCATTTGAGTGATGACAAATTGATGAGTTTATGACTACGTACGGTTCTGTTCCCTCTTCGCCGCAGCTGTTTTCTTCCTGATCAAACATATTACCCAAACCTTGCTGAAAGTCGAAAGGAAATGAAAATGAGATTCAAATGAATTGAAGGATACTGCGATTTGATAGCGGTTTAAGGGTATTTAATTGCTTACTGCTTCAAGCTCTAACAGAACAGTTTCGACTATGGGTAACATCATGGTGGTAGCAGCAGTGTTTGAAATCCACATAGACAGAAACATGGTCACGCAGAACAAGCCCAACGTTAGCCTGTAGATTGTATAATATGCACGTTTTACATAATATGTACAATCTATCCGTGGGTACGTATTAAAAAGGTACGTATCGATTTCATCTAAACTGTGAGAGATAATTGAATCTACGAAGCGAGCAATTAACCGTTGTTTAAATTAAAATGATACAGTCATGCATCAAAATGGTGGAATTCAGAATTAGACAATCGTGTAATCACGAATAAAATGAATGAAATAAAATCATGTAATTATGAATCAAACGAATAAAATGAAATACGATTCGAAAAGTTATGTTTTGAAACGCAGACGAAACTAGAGGAAAATAAATTCAGGCAGTTATTTATTAAAGATAAATATGGTATAGATGACGCAGGGAAGAGCGCGAGTGTGTGTATTACATGAAAACCGACAAATAGATTGTGAATATTTACGCAATTTATTTGTACTTATTACCGATACGACAGAAGAAATGAAATTGACTTTAGCGAAAGACTTGATATTTTTTGTCAGTTTGAGTTACCTTCGGTGGCTGCAGCCGATCATTTTAATGATTAATAGCGCGATGCGCATATGCAGGCCGGAGTTTTCGATAACGATTGCAATCACCATGCTACCGATAAACATCATCGTAGTGTCGTTCATATAACAGGTGCAGGTGTCGGCGGTATTCATTATGCCCATCAGTGGATAGAGAACGACAGGAATTAAACCTGTGATTGGTAAAGGTAGCACCTCGGTCATCCAAAACATTGCCATCAAACCAACCACGTACAAGCATCGCATCGCTATTACCTGTGATCGATCGACACTTGATCATTTCCATCCATTTTGCAAATGGACAAACAAACAGGAAAATGAAAAATGCAAATGACATTCAGATTTTCGTCTCGAAATGCACAAATTTATACTTTCATTCATTCACTGTTTGTTTGTGGATACACACATACATACGTGTACACGAATGATTTTCTTTTAACGATGTATAATAATATACTTTTAGCGCAATGGAGAAAAGTAAGTGGAAGATGTAACACGTAACGAAAGAATGAGAACAGAGAGAGAGTAAGAAATAACAATAAAAAGAAATTGTGGAACACAAAGACACAGAAGAAGCAAGAAAGAACAAGTTCGACTCATGCAGATACGCATAGACGTTGGTTTCTTTATTCAAAACATACGTATAATATACGTACTTACAAACAATACCTATACCTATATGTATTAAAAAGACAATGTTTTGGCACAAGACGTCGTGATTCTGATCATCTCGATGTCCACCGGTGTGGAAATTAATACTTAATTCGAACGACAATCCCCGATATAAAAGATGAAACAACGTTTATAATAAGCTTTTGGAAAAAAGAAGAAAACGAAAGAAACGACGATGATCATTGAGACTAATACAAGATGATTCTGTTGGAACAAACCTCGGTAGTATCGACGGCGACGACGACAGGTAACAAAATTAGTGGCCATAGTGTAATCACAAACGATCTCCAGTAGATTGAGAGAAATCGTATCAATAATTTACCAAATCCGTCTGTTCTTGTTTTTCTGAAACAACATTGGTTAAACAATAAAAACAAAAAAGAAAAGAAAAGAAATGACCGATTTTGTACACGCTGAAGAGATACGGATAACGCGATTGTGGATTTTTATGCATTTATGGAAAACACAAGGATTAGAGATGCATAAAATTACGATAGTTTTGAAGTATTTTCAGTGGCAAATTTATCGTTCGATAAATTGCTGTTTGAAACTGTCCTGTATGTAAATACATACACGTACATGTATGAAATACACGAGGAAGTGAATATAAAGAAATGTCGAAGATTTTTATTTATCATCTAATAGAAAATAGTAGTATAACGTTATTGGGCTTGATCGGAAACTTGCTACGACATTGGAAAGTAGTACGACGATTAATTTCATTCGTAACATCAGAAACGCGTCTTTTCACTCGCCTTTGATCCCCTTTTCGTAAACTTTACGATCAATCGACAATTCATGAATTGCTCTCGAGTATCGTTCGTTCTTCAGTTATAATAAAAAAATACATACCTCGTGTTGATGGGATCGGTAGTTTCCAGATATGGATCATCGGTCTGCGAAGCCATCGTTGTTCGTCGATGTTCGAGCCAAGAGCCATGTACTTACTTACCTACCTAGAAAAGAAACCGAAATATAGCTAACGTCGACGAAGCGTCTCCCTATTCTTCAGTGGAGAAAAGGACAAGGTAGAAGGGACAGGACAAGGTAGAAGGGACAGGACAAGCTAGGACAACGCGACGATTTCGACGCGCCGTGACGAATGAACTGAAGCGTTCGCGCCAGTTGAAAGCAACGTGTCTCGTTTTGCCAATTAACCGTGATTTCAACATCGATATTTGTGCCTGCATCGTTTTTTTTTACAAGGATCGAATCGGCACGTACTTTGCGCACAGAGTTGCGCAATTCCTGATTCTTTCTCGTCGCTGTTACCTCTGCCCTTCTCCCTAGTTCCTCTTTTTCGTATACTCGGATTACGGGCTTTAAGTAATTTTGCTAACAAGCGACACCGAACGAGATTGACCTCGAAGGTCTTGCACAACGGGTCGTCTAACCCCGTCGTCGTCGTCGTCGTCGTCGTCCATTTTACGTACATGCATGCATTCGTTGTTGAATTCCTTCCTCAACTCGATCGCGTCCTGGTACTCTTGAAACTGATTCCCTGCCTCGTGCTATTTCGACGAATCGAAAGCGTGTCGTTTCGTTTTCATCTATAAAAAAAAAAAAAAAAAAAAAAAAAAAAAAAAAAAAAGAAAGAAATCGAAAAGCATGTCGACAAACAAAGTCATTCTCTCTATGCGTACACATCGTATTCACCCAATTGGATCTCATCTTATTCGACGCGCGATCTACACTTTTATGACGGAACGATCGATGAAATGCCAATTATGTATCTTGTGTTTTAAACAAATTCTAAACTTTCTATCGATATTTGTACCGATGTGAACCGATGTTTGTTTGTTCGTTCATATGGGGAATTTAGAGAATTTATACTCGCGTGAGAGATGATCAAACGAATAATATTTAGTAAACGAAAACACAAATCTTTCTGTATGTTTTTTTACTTTTTCAATTGCATTTGTAAAGATGTGTGATAAATGTCATTTCAACCAAGCCAAAATACGTTTGATCAATTAATATTGTTACCATTTGAACGACCATTTGAAAATTATATTATGTAAACGGGCTCTCGTTCCAATTTTAATTATTCAATCGTCTTAATTTAACAACAGTTGAGACAAAGTTGGGGTGTTTGCAATTGTGCAGCAATAGCAATCAACCGAGTTACGTCGAGTCTTTGCGATTTCAAAACGTTTGCAATTACACCACGTTCTGCCATATTAACAGTTTAATCTAAACTGTTAACCGAGTCGAATCTATCGATCAAAGATAGATGTCCAACTCCTGACGGTAAAAGTCAACACAGAGAGCGGATATTTATTCATTTGTAGAGAATAAATTCAAAAGTGCAAAAATGCAAGAAATGCACGTGGTATGAAAAATATACAAATGTACAAAATACTCGTTACGATATTTACTTGCATCCAACTACTTTCAATATCAGATATTAAGTACACGTGTCAATTCCAATTCTTACAATAGATTTGACGCAATCGGAGAATTATTAAAATATAGAGAAATTATTGTAACGATCTCCTCCGATTAAACTGATTAAAAATCGAACGACTGTCTGCGACTATCCTTCGTGGATATGCACCTACATCCATTCTTTTTCCTGCTTTTCACTGGTGCAGAATATTTAAAAATACCTTTTCTATCGAGGTTGCTGCTTTTTTCTGTTCTTTTTCTTTTTCGTTGTTATCGCAAAGTTTGCGATCAAAGTCTGACATCGACTAGGCAATAAGTTACATATACACGAATTCCGCAAGAATCAACATATTGAGCTCTCACATCGACCAGAGGGGGAGAAACAAAAAGATTCACAAGATCAAAAGTAAAAGTAAACGGACGTCGTCGTTAGAATGCGACACTTGTTGTCAATTGCGAAAATAATCAGAACGACTGATACTATACGCATGATACTATTTGTCAAAACTTGTAATTTTTGGTAAATCGATCTTTACCATCTTTTCAGAGACAGAAATGACATTATATAATAGAAATGGTATATAATAATTACATAATAGAAATAGTTTGTCACGTCGCTTTAATCCTGATTAATTACTCCGTGTAACGTATTGAGACATATACATGTGTATGTGTGTATATATTTCAATATCTATTCGTCAAAATAAAATACCTATATAAAATTATCCAAAAGATAAACACTACTTGTAATTTGACAGATACTTGCTTATTTATTTTATTTTTTTAATCATATCCACGAGGAGAGAAACTTGTGTAAATATCTTGAAATAATTACTTTGCCGTTGTATCCTGCTTCTCACAACTGTAAAATTGCCAATCAGAATTTTCAGTTCTTATACAGGCAACAGATACGAGATGTAACAATGATAAAACTTGATTGTGACTCAAAATTACACAGGATCGAATAGTCAATCTTACAAAACTTACCGTTACAGTGATGCGCTGTTTATGCCATTCGTTTTTTTGCTCAAGTACGAATAAATTTGATTTGCAAGTCTTATCACAATTTATAATCACGATAATTCCCTCCAGTTATGTTGCAACAACTTGACGTGTAGGGTAGAATAACTTGAGAAAGCTAGATAAATAAGATGAAAAAATTTCTTTCCGAATAGATGGAAAAAAAAAAAAAAAGAACGAAAAACATCTAGTTAGCCGTGCGTGCATTTTACGTTCTGTGCGTTTTCGCATCTTTAAATTTCTCATAAACATCCGCAGGTTACTTATCACGTTATCGCGCGAGAAATATGCAACGGGAGATATAAAAATTGAAAGTTTCGAGGCGATTTTACAATTGTAAGAGGCAATAGGTGTACGAAGATCGATATACGGTCGATGCTAATTGAAATCGGTTGATTCGATATCGCGCGGGCAATGAACGTGTGCATTCGAAGACGAACGGGATCTCGAATCACTGTTGATTCTTCAATCAACGTGTCACACAGTTCGTACGCAGTATTATCGTCGCGCATATTCTCGCTCACTGACAACGAGAACTCATCTCACCAAGCAGAATCGAGTTTCTTCTTTGTGATCGTCGCACTCACTTCTCTCTATCACTGCCCCCTTTCGTTTCGTTTCAAGAAAGAGAATTGAAAATTATTCCCCCGATCACAAACAATCACTCCTTTCTTTATTTTTCCTACTCTTATTCAACTGTCGCTTCTTCTGCCTCTCGTTTCTTCTTTTCCTTCTGCTATCGTCACTTTTCTCTCTTTCTTTTCTTTCTCCTTCTCCGTCTCTTTCTTCCTCCACTTTTTCTTCCGCTTCTTCTTCTTCCTACTCGTTTTCTCGTGTTTTTTGCTCTTACCCCTACTTCGTGGTACGTCCTCTGGCTGCGTGGTTGGTTCTTCAACGACTGGTAAGTGAACTCAACGAAGCAGCGACTCGCGACAAACGTATCGTTCCCCGTCTCTCGACCTTGATACGTCGATGTTCTTATTGCAGGTTCAACGTAAGCTACCAATCACCCAGGTGGAATTCGAATCCCTCGGTGGGACTAACATTTTTTTCGCTTTGTCCCTCTTCTTTCCCGGGATATATTCCAGAACCGTACGAACGTGAATTCGAAACGCGAGGTCCAGATTGTACACTAGCTACAATACGTGTATATGCGACGTGTCCTGAGAATTGCAACAAATTCGTCATAAATCTCGCTCTTTGTAAAACTTTCGCAACAAACAAAGTTAATGGCCGATATTCGTCGACTCTCGATAAACTACCAGTGTATAAATATCCCCTGAAATTTCCGTCCGTCGTGCGAGGTAACTAGGTAACGAGTGTTATTCTCGAGTGTTATTCATTTAGTAAGATTAATCGAAATTTTTCAACTCACATTTTCATACGCACATTTCAATTTCAATGGTGGAGAGTAAAGTAAAGTAAGAGCGACGATGCGGCGTTTAAATCAATCTAATCCCGCTAGTAATTAATCCCGCTCACGCTATCGTTCGTCCTCGTGTTTATTACGTGTGACGCATCGCATGGTTCAAACAGACCGCTAGTTGGGGAAAATGCAAACTTCGTACCGCTTGGTCAAATGTCCTCGGTGTCGAAAAATTTCGAAAAACTAACTGTACGAACAAGTTGATCGTTGTGAATCATTTTTCGTTAGACTTTTTTTTCAGTCTGAGATGCCAATGCCAGGGCAGAAAGCAGGGCAGAAACGAAACATATTCAATGGTGAGGAGGTACTTTCGTCGGTAATGGCACTTTTTTTATCGTATGACCCTTTTTTTTTTTTACAACTGACACTGAGAATCTGATGGAAACCCTCAAATTGCAAATCAGCCACTTGCAACGGTCATGTGCAACCACGTCCAATAGATTTATCACGTTTTCCCTCGAATTTCATAGACAAAAATTGCAAATTTGTACACCGGAGATCCAAACATTCGTGGTAGAAACAACAAAGTCAAGTAGATCCTGTCACTTTTGTATTTTAATGGCTAAGTTTTGTCGCTACATTTCTGTGAATTCGACCAAAAAAATATTATTTCAATGTCTCATCTCATTGTCCAACTTTGTTAAAAAATTACGAAATACGGTGAAGGCGAGACATTCTACGTTTACTCCGACTCTAAAGTTTTTTTTACTAGTCGGTATCAACAAGTTTAAAAAAAAAAAAAAAATCTTTTCCAGAAAAGTACAGAGTTTACGCGAGCATCTCCTTCGCCGTATTATTGTTGGGTGTCGGAGTTCCTCTTTGGTGGCACACTACAGCAGTTCCGCGAGTATCACTCCCGTATGCTGGGATCGAGGCACTTTCCGATTTAGACATCAATATCAAAACGAAAATTATCATCGTAGCTCTGTCACGAGATCGAGCTGAATCGTTGATGCACGATATAAACGATGCCTTTAAAAATGCCAGTGAGTAAATGAAAATGAAACACCTTTCTTTCTTTATTTTTTGTTCCCCCCCCTCTTTTTCTCTATTCCGTAATCCTAGTCGGTAATTCGTCGAATTCGCACGTACCAAGTTTTTAAATTCGATCTTTTTCGAGTATCAAGGACGAAATATATTTTTTCTCATTCTTTTACGTGTAGTCACCTCCGATACCGACTTGCATACATATCTACGTAACTTTCCGACGCGACTCACCCTGTATATATAACACCTTTGTACATTGCAGGTATCTACCAAGTAGAAATTGTTTATCACGTGATATCCAGTAACTTGATGACTTCTGCGTTTACCTATCACGAATTGGAGAAAATAGCGTCTGCCTTCGATCTCGACGTTGGACAACTTCTGCTTTTGGAAACAAACAACTTGCACGACGTGGTTCTCGTTGGTTCGAGAAGAACCATTTACTTTTCTACAGAAACTAGTAAGCAACCGAGAATTAAAAGGAAAATTTCACCGCGCCGTTGCGAGACTCAGTCCTTTGGTTGATACCTTTGTTTAAAACGGCGATTCTCGTTTTAGCTACCTCCACTTTAATTCAAGTACTGTCGGAATGGATATTACTCGAAGAGTCGCTGGCCTTAACGAGAAATGCACTCACCGAACCGACTCTTTACAGCCTAGATGAGGAAAACAGACGGAGGTTCCCGGCCAATCCGGCTTACGATGTACTGATCACTATGGTCAATCCTGATCCAGAAAAATTGAAAGTTACTTGGGATCTTCGAACGATGACCGAAGGTGCGTAAGTGAGATTTTCAATTTTCCACAATTAAAAATTATCTTTTCATTTGCTGATAACAAGAAATACTCGTCGGATCAATTTTGTTTCATGTTGTACGAAAGATACTGTTTATACCGTATAAACGTGTTGAAATATAATACAAAAATTTTAGCAGAATTTTGAAGTAGATGCCAACTTGTCGTCAAAGCTGAAAAATTTTATTATTTTAAGGCATTTTATGATTATTCTTACGAAGTAAGATCAACAAATATTTCTTACTAGAGTCAGTTTCGAAAATCCACACTTCGAAAGTTGTTTATACTTGCTTTAATTATTTAAAACACCTTTTCGGGGGGGGGGGGGGGGGGGGGGGAGGACTTATGTAGACCCTTATTGTTATTGTTGTATGCTCTTCGTTGCATATCTACACATATTTTTATATATATTTTCTATTTTTAGAGTACGTCGAGCCATTTCTTTCCGAGCTGTCGATTTTGAGCAACTTCTCCGTAAAGTCTCAGTGGTTATATTTACTACCACTGGATGTTAATCCGAAACGAGTGCCCGATAGTACCCCATTAGGTAGGCATTTTGCACTGTCGGAAGACGTTCTGCCTCAATTAATCACACCGTTGGAGAAGAAGTTAGGTGTGTGTGTGTGTGTGTTATTCGTATTTTCATTTTCCTATGAGAAACAAAATAAAATTGACAACTTTTGTTACATTAATAGCCTCACAGGTTAGTCTCCGACCAACTATCAACTTCGTTATCTACGCTGTTCCTTGTGACAGCGCTCCGTTACACATTTACACGCGTTCTGGACACCGATGGAAAATTACCGCTAACGTCGAAGCGTTTCTGTCACCGAGGTACTGCTTCTGACTCTTCCAGACATTTCGAAATTTTCGCAATTGATGAATAATGAATTTCCGGGTTAGCTCCAGTAAGGATATTACACTGACGTTGTCGTTTCTGTTTCGTGACTCTGTAGATGGGGTGGTGTAGTCTTGATCAATCCACCCGTTGAAGCTTGCGTAGCTGCGAGACCCAATCAACCAGTTACCATTGTTCCTGAACAAACTACTGTTGTTGGAACCTTTCTTACCCAATTGAAACTTCTTTTGGGCATTCCCGAGCCGGTAATTTTCTGTAAAATTTCTTATTTACATAATTGTTTTAACCTGCTTTCTTCTTGTATTTTCTTCTTGTATTTTATTCTAGGTAACGTCTGCGATAATAAGTGATTGCGATACATCTGTTTTTCTTTTTAGAAATTCTTGAATGGCGTTAACGCTGTTTCTTTGCCGGGATTGAAACTGCGTGAGTGGGAAGTCGACGTATTGTTACGTATACGCACGATCGAGCAATTAACATCGGCGAAATTGACTCTTCAGTCGCTTGCTCAGCTTCTTCAAGAAATTAGCAACATTGTGATCACGGATGTTGTAGGGCACAGAATAAAGACAGCTTTACGTTTGGTAGAAGATTCAGCTGAACGATTAACGCACGGTGACCTAGCTACAGGTTTTCTCTTAAGCAAAGAGGCATTTGTTACTGCGGAAGCGGCATTCTCCGATCCAACACTCTTTGCTTTACTATATTTTCCCGAAGATCAAAAGTAAGACACGTTTACATCGTACATTTCAGGATACCGAGGCATCCTTTACGTATCTTCGCCAAACTCTTTTCTCATTTCTAATTGTATTTCTTTCAATTTCAGATACGCTGTATACACACCTCTCTTCTTACCAGCCATGGTACCAGTTTTGCTTTCCTTGAAAAATATTTATCGTTATTATTCCGGTCGAAGAACCAATAATCTTTAGAACTGCATCAGGTTTTCAACCAAGTGTCAAGTGTCAAGTGTCTAGTTCTCTTTTCCTTTTATCGTTTTTAATGTATCCCGTCGCTGAGTCATTTCCATACGTCATACTGTTTTATCTAGATAAAAAGTCGATGAAACAAACATCACGAATAAAAACAATATTTTTTTATTGTACAAAGAAAATGTTCATCAAGTTATAAAAACAGCAGAAAGTGTCGGGTGAATCAGTGAGTGAATGGTAGAAATATAGAAGAGACTGAAAGGTGAGTGAAAGATTAAGAAAGAGAGACAGAGACAGAGAGTAGTAAGAAGAGGTCAGGGAGGGACAGAGAATGCGCTGAGCTGTTTAAATTATTCCAAAGAATATCGAATGGATTCGAGATAATTTACATACAGTTAAATTTGACCTTTGTTTGTCCTGCATATTTCTCGCACACAAACAGTCTAGAATTACAGTTGCCTCGTAATTTCTATTATCCACGGACGAAATACGGATCCGTATGATGTATTACGTTATGCGTCACAGCATATAATATAGTATAAAGTAGCGCTTGATAAATCTGTTTATACACAGGTACGCGTCGTCTTTTCTTCACATTTACGCACACAAATTTAATACTAATACCAAACGTCTTCCACGCATTCTCATACATTCTTTTCAACAAATTTCAAATTAATTATCATTAAATCGTTAGAAACAACTAATAATCTATGTACAATACACGTATATCAATCCTCAACCAGTTACCAAATGGTTACAAAATTATTGAGTTGAATCATTATAAAATGTATGTTCAACTACCACGAGAAAATTTCATTGATTTCATTCAAATTAATTTAACATAGCTCGTTGGATATAAGCCACTTTGTGATAATGAAATCCATCCACGTGATAAAAATGTAAATATTTTCTAACTTCAGCCGGTCTAGATAACACTACTATTTTCCCTCGTCTAATATAATAATATGTACCAACAAATCTCACAGCTATTGCGGATTCAGTGGATTCTTTACCTAATCGGAACAAGTTCAAATTCGTTTTTTTTTTTTCATTTGTTCGATTGTAGTAGTTGAACATTATCGCTAATAATAAAAATAAATTAATTGGTGAATTGAAAAGAGTTTACTCGTATGAAGAAAAAAAAAAAAGGTACAAATATAGAGAGGAAAAAAGGAAGAAGAAAAGTGGGAGCAAAGGAGGGACGGAAGGAGTTGAGAAAATTAAAAAAAAAAAAAAAAAGGGGGGAAGAAAAAAAATTCGCGCTGGCGTCGAACACCTTGCTATCAATCATCGGCGGAAGTGGACGCGGTGTCGATCAATTTTTATCGCGGGACACTCGTGTCAATATCTCTGCGAACCAGTTGAAAAATAAAATGTCTACGGGAAACGAGAATGAGAAGTATTAAAAAACAGGTACACCTTCGCGCGTCGCGTAGTCCGACAGGTACATTCTTCCCCGATTGTAGTCTTTTACGGCTTGTTCGGTTAGCTAAAAGAAAATATATTTTCTTTTATATATATAAATATAATATCCAGAGTTTCGCTCAATGGAAAAACAGAGGATTGCACAGTAAAAACAATGAAAGAACGAAAAGATAAAAGAAAGGAAGAAGATACAGAAGAAAGAATACAAAGTGTATAGGAATACAAAATAAAAAATACATATTTGTGTACAATATAAATCTGTATATTGATAGAAGACAGATGCAAGAATGCTCACCTTTTCACCAGAAACTACGCAGTCTTCGGGAAGCGTTTGAACGCACAGGACTAATTTTGCGCGTAAACCAATGAGGTGAGCTGCCAATGCCATTATAGTGATACCACGCGAATGTTGCGGTACGATCAACAATATTAACAGAGAATTCTTCATCCTCTGCAATTCTTGCGGCAACACTTTTACATTGTACTCGTTCAGGCTTGATCGATACAAAGACAATCCACTAGATCTAAAACGAGAAACAATTTACATGTAAACTTATAACGATATTGTCGTAATGGCGACAATTGAAAGAACGTTACATCTCGAATGCTCACTCGATCGAGGGTATGGCGGTCGTTTCTAACCAAAACTGATCTTTACCGATTACTCCAACGTACAAGTCTCTCTTCTCAGACTCTGGCACGAAGAAATTGGTCCAATCTAAAAAGTTGAATGGTCGAACGAATCGTACACTCGACTGCTCGTGAACGTTTTCGTGAACAATTAACCAAGGCACGTTCCGTAACGACCTGCTTGCTAGTTCATACGTACTAACGATATACACGCTACTACAGATCGTGGGAAATTTTTGAGAATAAGAAATACCTAAGAAACGGTTAAAAGGTTGCACAATAGCTCTGCGAAGAAATTTCGATGCCTTCCTACATAAAATACTCCAAACTGAAGGTATCTCACTTTCACAAGAGACGCCGTTGCTTTTCACCCTCCAGGCTGATTCCGTAGCCAACGCACAAAATTGTTCAAAGTTTATCCGTAATTCTGTTGGATCCTTCTTTGCTAGAAATCCATCGTCCATCAATGTCCTATACGCTTCTGAAAACACAGACACAGTAAGAACAGACAATACAAAAGATACAACCAAGCCGTGTACGGCACTGTTCGTTTAATAAAAAAATACAGAGAGGTTTATTACCCGACTTGTTCACGACACTGAGAAGCTCCGGCATCGACGATACGTTGCACTTAACACTCGATTGTAACGCTATCCAAGCCTATAAAGACGTGTAACACAAGTTATAATTAATCTTTCACAGGTACATGTTTGTTTTTCTATAAACTTTTCTATAAATGTGACAAATAGACAAATTATGTACGTACGTATGTACTTACTTCTTCCAAATTCACGGTTCCACTGTCGTTCATATCCATAGACTTGAAAATCTCTCTGAGCATACTGCAAAAGAATAAATTATAATATCTCTTCGACACAATCACATTTACATCAATCGCGTATGCACAGTTTGTCAGAAAAAAATTCTTACAGCAGATCCATTCCATTTTGACCGAATGATATTTTAATCGGCCTAACACCATCATCGGCATGTAGATCTTGCACGTTAATTTCCTCGCGTAGCACCTATCACGAAGATAGAAGATAAAAAAAAAAAAATTTTTTTTTTTTTTTTTTTTTTTTTTTTTTTTGGTAGAAACAATAATGGAATACAATTCACCTTGCGATATTTCGCAAGGTAACCCATATTTTTTATTCTTATACGTTTTATCCACTGATATTTCTATATATACCTTGGATGTACAATTCAGAGCAACCGACACACTTTCGAATATTGGTATCCTTTGTCTCTCCATCAGATACTGAAGTACTAGCAATCCATTCATTAGGTCGCAATATTCTCTAATGATAACAAGTATTAACAGAATACAAGATTAATGGTAACAACAAAAAATAAGAAAAAGCGAAAACAAGGCGCTTACTGAATAGACACAGTTTCGTCAAGTATCGTTTGACCTTGACGATACGGATAAATAACAAGAATTAAAGACTCGCGGCGCGTAGCTGCCAACTGAGCTGCTTCGATGATGCCTGCACTATTGCGTGTTTGATTATCCATTACGAAGAGTAACACTTTTGCTGTTTGCTTTGCTTCGTATTCTTGAGCTATCAATTCCGGTCCCCAGTGCGATACTTGCTAAAATACATTATTTACAATTATTAGAGATACATCAAGCTGAAATGAACACTATATGGGTTACGTACAGGATTATAGTAAGTAATTCCGAGTCTTTGTAAAGTCGGTATCGCTATTTCTGACCTCCATGTGGTTGGATTGCAAGATCCACCCAGAAATACCTCATATGCCATTCTATCTGCAGAAATAAACGGTACAAACACGCCACGAAGGTTTATACACGCAAAATCATACATATTTAAAATATATGTAACTATATGTACTAACTTGAAGAGCTTTTGTTGTTAGTACCTTTTCCATCACAGTGTAACAGACGAGTGGCACTCATAGAAGCGGCTGTTCTGGAATAAAATACATATGAATTAATCACGATATAGAGAAACAAATTATTCGTAAATTAAACCAATATTATCACACTCAAACTACAAAAATGTCAATCTCTATCTGATTTGCAAGAGGATTCGATATATATACATTTGATTTATTTTCATATATTTATCGAGTTGAGTATCAATTGATTGTAAAAAACACAGATAAAAGTTGATCTCAGTTGGAGTGTGGTAATGCTAGAATTGTCTTATTACCAATGAAATTAACATAATGCTAAACATACTTCCAAATATCAAATCCTTTTGCAACAAGGAAAAGCATGCTACGCTGCATCATTGAAAAACTAATTGTTTTGATTAATTACAACCAACTGTTTGATACTTTAAGCCTGCAACATATACATTTCCCTCTGTCGCATCATTCAGAGAAAGTAAGACAATAAATTGCAACAAGATAAATATTTGCATTACCTTTCACTGCACAAATGTGCCAATTCAGTGACAAAGATATAAAATTCTTGAAGCATTATATAAGCAAAAGGACCAATAATCGAATAATTCTTAGTAAGTCGCCACTCTTTGTACATATGCACCCAGTATGCAAGTGACAACATTACGTATCTTTCTTTTCCCTGAAACAAAGTCACAAATTCATTTATCAGTTAAAAACGCATGAATCATTTATATTTTCCAAAAAAATTGTACTTACATAGATTTTGTCGATATGAACTGTTGACACAAGCTTGAAAAGATATACAAGACTTCATTGTTCAAACTGATGTGCGACTGTGCAAGAAATTTTTGCCCATTCAAAATGTTTACTTTTTAATCATCCAACAGAGGAGAATTTTGAATTTTCCTATTTTGAAAGGGAATAAAATTATTATTATTATTATTATTATTACTGTTATTATTGTTGTTATTGTTATTATTATTATTATTATTATTATTAGTAGTAGTAGTAGTAGTATTATTAATGTTGTTATCATCGTTATTATCACCATCATCATTATTCTTTTTGTGTTTTTATTTTGTTCAATGCATGCTATGTCATTTGTGATTACAAATTACATTGTAAATAGAGAGAAACATGGAAATTTCTTTTAAATTTACGTTTTGTAAGCAGAAATGCAAAAGTATAAAAACAAAATTACGGTTATTATGTAGATAACGTATATATATTCAGAGCAGACGAGATATAGCATTACTATTAACAGACATACACATGAAAGTGTATCCATTTAATTACCTACTGCAACTACTCACTGCTACCCATTGAGAACTAGCGTAAGTTCGCAAGGCGATGGGGAGCCTGTCAGGCACACTAACCTTGACGATAGTTCGGTGCTGCATGCCCACGCACGAAAAACATATGTGGTAAACTTCAAAGGGAAAAGCATCGGTTCCGACTGCATTTCACATGCATTCATTTACGAGTCTCAACCACGAACGAAAAAACGCAACAATGAAATTTAGATTCTTTAGAAAAATGAACGGCAAGAGATCTGATTGTGCACTCCCGCTATTGCTCATACTTATTTATACACCGTTATATTTAAAATGTAAGAACGCGTCGTCAAAGAGGCACTGGCTGCTCCGACGGATCGCAAATAAATTACATACTCGTAAATATTTTTTTTTCCCCGATATTATCTATGACACCGTGCGCGATATTACTCTCCCGCGAAAAGTTCTTTGCGATTCGAAAGCACACTACGCTCGATTCATATCGAGTTCCCTCGAAATCAGTAACCGTCGATGAAATCACAGATCAGCGCTACCACTGTTAAACGTCGCGCTTTGTATTCTCCTCCTTTTCCATCTTACGCACCTTCTCTTCTCTTTTTCTTTCACCCTCACTCCTCCGTTCTCATCGACGCGATATCCTTTCTCCTTTTCCTACTTATATACCTGTACGATCAATCTATCATTAGTTTCCATTTAAAGGGAAACTCACTATCGAATAAACGATAATTTCGTTTTAACGGAAAACATGTTTAACGACACGTCTAACATGTTTCGCGCAGTCGCGACGGTAATTCGGCTGTTTGCCTCTTTCCTCTCTCTATCACTTCCCGCCACTAGTCTGTACGCGTGCTACACTACTGTAGATCGCACGCACCAACTTAAGGCCAGACTCGAGAATGACGTAAACCTCCAACAATGAAGAGTGATGTCACACACATCGAACTTTGCAGAGGTTTACTCTCGTCTCTCACCATCGCCATCGTCATCGTCATCGCCATCGCCATCGCCATCGCCATCACCATTACTATCACTATCACTGTCACTGTCACTGTCACTGTCACTGTCACTGTCACTGTCACTGTAACTGTCACTGCCACTGCCACTGCCACTGCCACTGCCACTGTCACTGTCACTGTCACTGTCACTGTCACTGTCACTGTCACTGTCGCTGTCGCTGTCGCTGTCACTGTCATTGTCACTATCATTATCACTATCACTATTACTATCACTATCACTATCACTATCACTATCACTATCACTATCACTATCACTATCACTATCACTATCACTATCACTATCACTATCACTATCACTATCACTATCACTATCATTATCACTATCACTATCACTATCACTATCACTATTACTATTACTATCACTATCACTATCACTATCACTATAACTTTCACTATCACTATTACTATCACTATCACTATCACTATAACTGTCACTATCACTATTACTATCACTATTACTATCACTATCACTATCACTATCACTATCACTATCACTATCACTAACACTATCACTATCACTATCACTATCACTATCACCATCATCATCGCCATCATCATCGCCATCGCCATCGCCTTTGCCTTCGCCTTCGCCTTCGCCTTCGCGTTCGCCTTCGCGTTCGCCTTCGCCTTTGCCTCCGCCTTCGCCTTCGCCTTCGCCTTCGCCTTTGTCTTCGTCTTCGTCTTCGTCTTCGTCTTCGCCTTCGCCTTCGCCTTCGCCTTCGCTTTCGCCTTCGCCTTCGCCATCGCCATCGCCATCGCCATCAGCATCGCCATCAGCATCGCCATCAGCATCGCCACTCAGGGACTTTCGATTTACAGATTATTTTATTTCCTTTTAAGTTCACGATATTCCAATGTTACTCCTCCAACCGTTAGAAATCTAATTGTATTCTGTACATGAATTTTTTTCTTTTTTCACATTTTATTTCTACATAATGATCAAATACATAACAATGGAAAACTTCTTTCAATGATTCCGTCATCTGTCGGACGAAGATTAAGGGAATCATTAAAAATCATTACTGTCGTCATTGACTTATGCTACAAACAATAGTAAACAAACATTTCGTTTTCGTTAGCTAATGCGTGTATTTGGTCTTCGCTCTTTTCTGGCGAAGAGAACATCTTTGCTGTAAACACTTTGCATAAACTTTATCTCTTCCTTTTAACGGTACTCGATGCTGTTCGTAGATCATTTAGAACACCTATTTCTCCTTGATACTAAGCATAATTGGTAGTCTTTATAAGAAAACAAATCTTCTTACCAGTCTCTGTAAAGTGTCCCAAATTGTATTAAATTTTTTTAGTTTAGTTTACTTATTTTCAACCATTATTATTAGAATTGAAATTAATACATACCTGTTTAAATTTGTACATTCAATATGCATAATACGTAAAAAAGAAGTCATTCAATATAATATTGTGTAACATGTAAATTCTAAATAATCGATTATCAAAAATGCAACTCCTTGTAGTTGGATTCTTCAGTACGTAAAATATATGCGAAATACATATGTAACGTATAAAACACATAAAAAACAAATTATATTTTACGCGAAATACATATATATGTGAAATTGAATTACATATTTATATATCAGTATAAGGTATTTATTTTCGACAGCAAGTGGTAAATTGCTATAGCTGAATCAGTATTTTATCTTTTATTTATCACCAATTATCGCACAAAGAAACGCTATAAAAAAAAGAAAAAAAAACAATTTGACAAAATAACGAATTGTGGAAATTAAAGAACGTTTTGGATCTTCTAAATTTTCACTCTTTTTACTTTTATTTCAACGTAAAAATTTTAAACGATCTTATTCGAGTCTTTCGTGTACACATGAAAATACTGCTTTATAGTAACTAGCGCCAGTGTAGTTTCCGCTCTTTATATAGCTACATCTACGGTGAATAAACATCACTCTTGTGGTTGTAAATGTTTGGATGGTGTGACAACGTCGCGTTTGCCGAACATTTACTGGTATAGTACAATAAGTAGAAACCAGTAGAATGATCTAGATTCGACTTAAAAATGCTTGGTATAATTGTATCTGGTCGGCTCGTAAGTACCCAAGATCAGTGATTCGCTGTACAACTACCGACATTGTATTTCATTTTCGATATTAAATTGTCAATTAAACATAATCGTGTCCTTTGTCGTAAATGTATCAGTCTATCCCTACAATACATTATTTCCCGTTTCTTTGCTTCTTCCCAGTTTCTCTGCTTTAACATTGTGTCGTTTTGTTTCGTATCTTGTTTTTGTTACCTTTCAGTAATGCCTCCATCTCACTTCACCTCACCTCACCTCACTCCACTCCACTTTGTCATCAACTTGCCACGAGCATCTTTACATCTAATCGAACATGCAAATGTAATGTCGACGAATTGAGATTTTGTTAAATTTCAAACAGTAAATTCAAATTTTCAAAAGTATATGAATCATATATAATTATAAACATAATATTTTCTTTTTTTTTGTTAGGTGCAAACGGATTTTCAGCAGATAGGGGAGAACCAATTTTTAATAACAGTACCTGATGCGGATAATATAAACCACATTGTGGTATTTCTCACTGGTACTATACCATTTCCTGATGGGACAGGTGGCGCAGGTAACCATTATAACGTAACAATTGAATAAATGTGATAACACGTTCTTACCCAAACTCTTCCATTACAGTGTACTTTAGTTGGCCGGATCCAACTGCTCCACCTAATTGGCAATTTCTTGGGTATATCTCAAATGCCAAGCCATCTGCCATATTCAAGATATCCACTTTGAAGAAGAATCACGAATTCGAAAACAGTAATTTAGGAATTTTTGGAGTGGGGAAGATTTCTCACGTAGCGCAGATAGGAGTTTCAGTGGAACCTATTGGAGCTATAGAACAACAAGCAGCCACAGTAACAGAAGCTACATCGAACTCTTTTCTAGAATTTGTTCAGAAGATGCTTACTAGCTTTTTGAATTACGTTTCGAGTTTTTCTGTAACTCAGTCGCAAATGACACCAAACCCAACAGAAAACTTTGTGCCACTGTCCGCTATTCAAGGATGGTACGAAACTTTTGAGAGGAGGTTACAACAAAATCCAAACTTCTGGAAAGCATGATGAGAAAGATACTGATTCTCGATAGTTCGTTACCATTTTGCATAGTGATGCATCGTTTTTCAGCGCCCATGTCCGCATACGCGAAACGTCGCATTAATTGAAATTTTTTATATTCTCACTGAAAAACAATATCTTAATAATAAGAGTAAGAGTAAATTATGATGCTGTCGCGTACCTTACTCAAAAAAATTTGCAGAATTTGCTACCTGTAAGCGTTTAGCTAATATCATCGCGTTTTTGTTATCTATCTTATTTTGTTACATACTATCAAGTATGTGCTCTTTAATTTGGTTATGAAACAGTACATCGTTGTTATATCATTTTTATTTGGATCGTTCTGCTTTTATTTGAAAAATGTTGCGAACATGTAAATATATTTAATTTACGATAACGCGAGAAAAAAGAAAAAGAAAAAACTGCCGAACTTAATTTATGATTAAAGCGATATAAGAACGAAATGACGCATGCGTGAACTTCCATTTTGTTCGCCGAGTTTATGGATATCCACGAATGATCATAGAACTAGAATGTTACGTTATACAAGAAAAATGTCGAACGATTATGAAAAAAATTTGTACTTCTACACGGTTGAAACTGAGATTTATTAATTTGTATTTACATAATAAAATTTTATTGAATATACTAATTATTTGAATGCTGTTTACATCAACAACATTTCACATAATTTCTCACATCGTTCCGACCAATGATACGGTAGATTTGGAAAAAGACAGTTTCGTTGAGAATGGACGCTAAGAATCGCATCGGACAGTGGAAAAACGGCTTGATTTGTATATGGACTAATCTGTCAATGTAACTTTCACATCGAGTGAAACGAGTATCTTTCATGAAGAGGAATCGCACCGACTCTTTCGTGGTATTGCTATTTAATTAAAAAGAAAAAGAAGAGAGACAAGAAGCAGGAAGAAGATAAAAGAAGAAGAAAGGGGAAAAGAAGGAAGAAAAGCAAGCAATTCAATTAATGGAGATCGCTCCTTGTGATGCTGGCCATTCCTCCGAATTGCCGTAACGAAAACTGATTGCGTTTGGATCGAGCTCACATAAGTCTAGTGGAATCGTTTATCCCGTAAGCGTAAGCTATCTATGTATCTGTTAAGAACAAATCTAAATTACTACTAGATAATTCCACGTTTGATATCTCGGAATTATTGTATCTTTTTCGATACGGGGAAATGCTCTCTGTCTCTCTCTTTCCTTTTTTTCTATCTCTCTCTTTCTCTCATCCCGTCTTAATTGAGTAATGTCCACATTGTACTTCTTGTGTAAACGACTGTTCATGGATATTGTATGAAGTATCAAAACGGTTGGATATCATCCATCGCGGAGAAACTTCGCAATTCAAGGTGAGACATTATCGTTGTTGTGAACTTGCCATCTTTCGTTCATTACGATTCGCTAGAAAAAACAAAGTAAAGTGTATTCGACCGTTTCAGTAAAAATTATTTCTCTTGCTTTTCTAACGTCTCTCTGGCCCGTTCTTACGTACAAATTTACACGTGCATGTAACTTAGCAATCGTACGCGACTAAATCGGCTGCAGCGTTACCATTCTCCGACAGTTGACGAACATATCTACGTACGCCGATTTAAAACATTCTATCCGCTCGATAGATGTTTCGTTTCTATCGTATCGTACAAATTTCTTGACATCTGGATAAACGATAGAACACTGTTTTTGTGATTTGTGTACATTTGCTTTTTTTTTTTTTTTAACAAGATATTGTTGCACTTGTGCTCAAAACGGCATAAATCGATAAGCGATAATAAATGTAAACCCTTTCGCTTACGTTACGTCAGTATTTCGTTTATTTATGTATTAGGTTTCATATCGAATTACGAAATGATTCAAATTCCTTGTTTATTTGTAAATGGTCGTGCATTTATCAATCGTTACAATATATGATATTTTGCGACCATTGTCTAATTAGTTTTCAATAACGCATATGTGCAATAACAATCGCGTATTTTAATATATTATCTTAGTAAATAACTAGAATCGGTACATGGTAGCACAAATTGGACAAATTGGAATAATCCAATTTCACATTATGCATATATGAAATATATGAGAAGGATGTAGCCGACAATTAAAATTTTTCACGTTCGAAAAGAAGACTCAAGTTTGTACTTATATAATGTGTCACATAGAGAGGAGATGGAGAATTCTGAAGAGCCAACAAGTTTGCAATCCATCTGTCATTTACATGCTTCGGAATTATTTCCAAAGCATACACACTTCGAATGCGAAGATCAAACGCTTACTGTTCCATTTACTCTCTTGAGTGGGGAGTTCATTGTAGCGCTTGGACGTACGTCGGATGGAGTGTTGGCTCTTTCTAATTACAGACTCTATTTACAATTAAATCAAGCGTGTTACAATATCCCATTGGGTTTAATTGAACAGCTAGAAGTTAAAGAGATCTTTTTCCTGCATATTGGTTGCAAGGACGCTCGTTCCCTAAGGTATGAAATTGCGTTGTCTTATCAAAACTAACCTGCATTCTCTCACTATTTTGATATTAAAAATAATTGACATTTTCAGTTGTGTCTTTGCCACGAACGAACATTGTTTGGAGTGGTTTAAACGATTACACAAGGTGACTTATCCACGAAAGAGTATAGAAGATATATTTGCTTTTGCATATTACGCTTGGTCTGTCGAGGAAGGTAAAGATAATTCCAAATTGGGAAAAGATAACATGTCGTATAATGCTACCTTTAATTCAGAAGTAAGTAGTTCAAACACTTTACAGATACAAGCACGGTACACGCGATTTAAGTATAATTTAATTCTTTTACCTGTTTCTTAGGTAGAACGACTGAAATTTAATTTGCACGGTACATGGCGCATAAGTCAAATCAATAAAGATTACCGCATCTGTCCATCCTATCCACCATTGCTTCTGGTTCCTTCTTGCATTCCTGACGATAGTCTCGAGGTTGTAGCAAAGTTTAGAAGTTTTCGGCGGATCCCTGCCGTTGTTTGGAGGTATTCAAAAAAGGCAAAGAATTGAGAAAAAAGATAGTACTGTCTATTTTTTCATCGTATATCACAGTTTTATCTTTTATAATTTCAAAGGCACGTGAACAATGGTGCAGTAATAGCACGAAGCAGTCAGCCGGAAGTTGGATGGCTTGGTTGGCGGAGTCCGGATGACGAACATCTTTTGAAAGCCCTCTCCGATGCATGTTCCTACGACAAAGGTGAATCGACGATGATGGATTCATCTATCATCTATCCAGATAATGGCGATGACGGTGTCACGTCGAATAAAACAAAAGTAGGTATCAAATTAAAGAAAATTCTAATTATATAAAGATTTGAAGCTGATGATCTTTAGCAAATCAATACATATTCTTTGCAGAAAGTTTTAATTGTGGACGCTAGATCGTATACAACTGCGGTAGCGAATAGAGCGCGCGGTGGTGGATGCGAATGTCCCGAATATTATCCCAGTTGCGATATACAATTCATGAATCTACCAAATATTCACTCAATACGAAAGAGTTTTCATGCTGTGAGACAGCTTTGTGCGTCGGATGCGGATCAACCCAAGTAAACATTCTCAACTATCTTTCGTCTATTATCTTTCTTTTTCTCTTTCACATCGAACCAATATTACTGCATTACTATTACGATTGCAAGTGAATCGATCTAAAAAATTTTCTATTTTTTTTTATTTTTTTCTTTTTTTTCTTTTACAACGTACAGTTGGCTCAGTCTTTTAGAAGGAACACGATGGTTACAACATATGTCTGGATTATTACGCGCTGCGGTAACCGTAGCATCGGCGATAGAAAGAGACGGTCGGCCAGTATTGGTGCATTGTAGCGATGGTTGGGACAGGACGCCCCAGATAGTCGCTTTAGCGCAGATCCTTCTTGATCCTTATTATCGAACTATGGAGGTATGCCAAAGGTACTTACTTTTTTCTCGTCTATTATTTCCGATTGATAATCGTTTCGCTATTCCGTTTGATACTTGCTAGGGATTCCAAGTTTTATGCGAGAGAGAATGGTTAGACTTTGGACACAAATTTGCGGATCGTTGCGGGCAAACTGTCGGTTGCGAAGATCCGAACGAGCGATGTCCAGTATTTTTACAGTGGCTCGACTGTGTACATCAGTTGATTTTACAATTTAAATGCAGCTTTCAAATGTCTCCTGCGTACCTTGTAAGAAATTGAAAATCCGTATATATCTATTTCGAAAAATCCAGTAAATTAACTCATCTGATTACCAAAAGGTCAATCCATCGAAGGTAGGACATTAATCAATTATTGATTTTAGGTGAAACTTGCACAGCATACGTACTCTCAACTTTTCGGCACATTTCTATGTAACACGAAGCAAGAGAGGCTACAGTTAAGAATACGGGAGCGTACATTTTCGGTCTGGCGTTTTCTCAATTCCAGTTCTTTTATAAATCATTTGTATTCGCCTTTAAAGAATCAAGTAAGACATTTTTTATTGTGTATGTTAATTGTTAGGCTACACTGCTATTTTCGCGTAAGTTTTGTTGCATAATAAGCAATGACGATGGAAAGAAACAGCTATTGTACTTTTGATTTTAAGCATTTAATAGGTTAATGTTACGTCAGAGCGTTTTATAAAAAATTATTTTTTATTTTATTTTTTAGGTATTATGGCCAAGTTGTAACGTGCGCGATCTTGTTTTATGGTCCGAAGTATATTTAGGTTCTATGGAATCCCCTCTCGGTATCAGGGATGACAAACAAAGAGTAACGATGTTAGATATCGAGGGTGGTGAAAGCGAAGAACCACAGGGACAAATGACAAAAACTCGTTCATACGGCGATCTTATGCACACTCCCGATCATGCGGCCTATCTTCATCGCCGACTTAGCGACCCAAGTGCTTCAGTGGAAAAGTAATTATATTTATTTAATCTTAGGAGGGGTGCAACGTGAAAGTGATCGTTGTTGTATCAAATTGTTTGTTCTTTGTTCGAGACAAGCGAGGAAAATGTTATATTTTTAATTGTGTGTATGATTACAGGAAATTCGACTCGTTGACACTCGATTCGGAAACAGGCGAGAAAGGAAAGCACAATTGCACCGAGAACTGTATTATCGACGATACGGTAGAAAAAGACACAACGGAAAATCAGAATAAAACGCAAAATACAACGACGCAAACTTTGAACGATTCGCCAGTCAATCCCTCGGTAGACAGTTCAACGGATACGCTAATACCCAGTAACGACTCTTTACTCGATACAATAGACAAGGAAACGTAAGTATCGCCACATATTCGACATTGACACACGAGATAAAGTGTGAACGCAATAAATTAATCAAGTAGACAGTATAAAAAAAAAAAGTTAAAATTTGGATATATTTATTTGATTTCAAAATGCCAAAGTATAATACGAATTCGATTCGAATGAAGCAACAAAAGTTTTTGTCAAGCAGCAAAACGCAGAAACATTCGCCACCGGACATTGTATCTCCATGGATCGAGAGCAACGCGACCAGTCGGATTGTTTGTTCTTGCAATCGAAATTACAATCACAATCATAACGAGGGTAGTGACGTTAGTGACACCAGTGCACCGCAGATATCCAGAACACCTAGTAGCGTGTGTCCAGCTTCACCAACTTATCAAGATACAGTGCCAGATAATCCTGATAGATTGGACGATGTCGATGGTCTTCCAGTTATACATTGCGACGTTCAGATGCGTGTGCAACAAATAATCGTAGAACATAAGGTACTAATTTCGATCGTTTAAACGTAGTAACGAGGATAAGATGTTTGAAATGATTACGACCTTGTTCCCTTTCTTTTCTTTCTTTCATATATTATTTTCATATTTATAATATTACTTTTCAGTTGAAGGAAGAAGCGTTAAGGAAAGAATTACATACAACAAGAATGGCTCTGATCAAACAAGTTTGTAATCATAACGCAGAGATTGATCGTGTTGATGATATTGTGAGTTAATTAAAAATTATTCCATTCAGAATGAGGTTATATAGAAAAAACAAAAAAAAAAAAAAAAAAAAAAAAAAACCAAAGAAAAAGAAAAAAAGAGGACGAAGAAAAAATAATGATAGAGATAATCGAAAAAAACAAATGTCGGTTTAACGCGATCGTTTATTTCAGGGTTCATTACCAGATTCGATTGGAAGTACCGGCGATCACGGAGAATCATTACCTTCGGACATGTCGTGGGAAGCAGTGGAGGAATTGGGTCCTGCCCCTACTCTCTGGGTACCCGATCATGCGGTGAGTCGGTGTATGGGATGCGACACGGAATTTTGGCTAGGACGACGTAAGCATCATTGCAGGTACGCGGCATGTAGAAGAATGGCATTCGTACTCTCTTAATTATTGTTCAGTAATACAACACCTGTACAACATAGTTATATAATACAGCCAAATGTAGAAAAAATATAAGAATATAATTTTACAACGAGTTATTTGCTCATTTATCGCAGATGCTGCGGTAAAATCTTCTGTGCGGATTGTTCCGAAAATTCGACACCACTACCTAGCGAACAACTGTATAATCCCGTGAGAGTTTGTAGCGAGTGTTTCTCTCGACTTCATCGGCACACAAGCCCCTGTCAGTGTAATGCTCGTCATCAGAGCAGAGGAGAAACCGACGCGGAGTCAAATTCTGAAAACTTGACGACTTGTCAAAGATCAAAAGGTTTGAACCTAACGAAAGACAATTGCTGCGATAATTTGCTGCAGGTTGCGCATCAAAAAGCACAACCCCCAGTTACAGCAGCCACTGTAAATTGAACATTCTCGCGCAAGCGACGAAGGAACAGTTCGTAGCACTCGGGTTATCGTTTGGTTTTCGACGATGCGAAAAGCGTATCCTTAATACGATAAGTCAGTTGCGATACGTGTTCGCGCGTTTATGTTTGTGCGATGTGTACCACAAGCAGACGTATATGTCGCGTGCGAGCTGATAGCTACCATCGTACAATTAGATGGATTTGGAGCGATCCAATATTTATTGCTAGAGTAATTATTTGTACGAAAAAGAATGCGTAGAGTGCATCGGAACAAGTGAGAGAAAATAAGTCAAGTATACGATAGGTTGTATATGCCTTATACAATTTTACGTATACACGTAAGCTATATAAGTTGATTCAACGAGGAGATGCCTGGCTTCTTCGAACGAGACTATTCAAAGTTTCCCTGTTTTTAGACGATCTTATTCCCTTCTCAGAGACACAATAAGACGAGGCCAAGGAATATTTGGATAGGCTGTGACTGACGTCTAGTTCTAGACACCGTACGAGGTGCGCTCTTAATTAATCGTTGATCGATCGATCGATCGATGGAACAACTCGTTATTATTATTAGTTGGATTATGATACGAGTAACCTGTATTTGTATATTACCGCTGTTCACGAGAATTGGTATATTAAATGTCATTATCGTAACATGCGATTGTCTGTCTGTCACTCTGAATTTTTCTTCCTCTCTTGCTCAGTATTGTACCAGAATAACGAGGTTCGTTGTTACGGCTCCCGCAATCTAAATCATGTACGTGTACATGTACACATACACGATATAAACACAAGAATATATGTCTTACGTATAAAACATTAGTTGAATGCAATTCTCACGCGAGTAATCGAGATATTCTTACCGACGTTATCAAGTTTCTGTCCAACGAAAAGAGTCCGCACGCCGAGAACTCGAGAGGTCGATGCAACAATTGAAGCGAAAATATTTCCAATTCTCGTCGGGTGTCTGCATCAAAACTGCAGGAAAGTAACTGACTAACGAGAGCTGCCGTTTTTTTCCCCTGAAACGAAGCACATTTGCAAACTTGCATTTTTCTTTTCTTCTCTCCTCGTTTCGTTTCGTCTTTCCTCGTCTCTTACCTCTGCCACCGTGGAATAACTAGGTTGAACGATTATTAGCATTCTGGTTATGTGAATGATACACCATCCAGCTTGTACGAATAGAAATATCCACTCGTGTTTTTCACTCGCTTTAGCTTGTAAGATTAAGAAATATGGCGTGATAACTAAATGTAACAGACAGGTTACAGTGACGGCCAGTAGTACAACACCGAACGCAGTGTTTATGAGAGAGACTGCATCGCAAAGCAAAGAGTGAACCATTATCAGATCAGATATACTATCACAGGATTTGCTTTCTGTAAACGCACGATAGGCAAAAAGTCAAATTAATCCATTCTCCTACCCATCGGTTTTCATTAATTATTTACCAAGTTTGCAATCCATTTTCCGCGACAATCTGTAACTGCCCAATACGAGTTGCCTTTTCGACGTGATCTTGCATCTTTTCTTGTCTCCATTATCATTGTCTCCAGCTGCTTGCATGGCTCAAGCAGATACAGAATGTTTCATTTTTTTCGATCGATGAAATAAAAGATTAAAGATTACTAAGACAAATTGAGGGAAAGACGCATACAAAATGTCTTATAACTAGCGGCACAAGAAGAGGTGAAGAGGTGATTTACCATGAAAAAATTAACAAGTCAAAAATATAGAATAATATTCTTTTATACGAAGCTTTTTTTTTTTTTTTTAGAAAACTAAACTAGTTTGAACGTTTACTTGGTACGTCTGTATTTAACTGTGTAATATTATATCTCAAGTGAATGGCTCTTACCATTTATGTTGCGTTTGTTATAGCATTCCATAGATAATATGTCAGAACATTGGCACAAAATCAAATTTGTTTTATTGTATATGTCAGACGAAATTTATATTTACTTTTCACATCGAGACAATCAGTCTCTCGTATGTTTTTGCATTTGTTCAAAATACACAAAAATATCTAAAGTAAAAAAAAAGAACAAAATTTTTACAGTATTGTGTATGGAATAAATCTTTGATTTAAGTTTCGTTTCTTCAATTACATTGACAAAAATATAAATTTGTATAAAAATATATAGTCTAATCAGCCAAACTAAGACAACCAACAGATACAGATATTATCTCAATTTGAATTATATATGTACACAACAGAATGTAAATATTACAATATTATTGTTATAAAATTTTCCGCTTTATTTTGGTCTACTAACTTCAGACACAGTTAAACGAACATTTACCATGTAAATATTCAGCTTTTTCATAAATGAAATTTAATCAGTGAAAAAGTTTCATCTCACATTCTCAACTTACCATGTTTACTTACCTGTTTCAGAAAATTTCCGAAAATAATTGATCGCATTATCGTTGCTGTTACTCGCATCTAACAGACTTTTCAAATTATCGTTCAAGCGAACGAATCTTCGTCCCACGTTATACGTTGCCACAGTATACTGGATTTCCGTGGAAATGATTACAGTGTACATCAAGTACAAAGGTGCATAGTTAATAGGACCTTTGTCAGTTATCATTTTGTTCTCTGTTTTACGATTCCACGTGTAGAAGTCTATAATCGAGTTGAACCAAAGATAAGCGAGGCTGCATATCGTTAAATAAATCGTGAATCTTCGAGCTCTCTTTGAAGATGATACACCGATCTTCCCATCTACCTGAGGTGAAAAAAACGGACACGCTTTAACCGTTAATGAAATGGCAAAGAAATTTGCAAAATGATTCTTCACCTCGATTAATTTGTTCATGACTAGTTGCAGGTATTTCCATCGGAAAGGAGAGCCAACGATACAAACGACCGTTAAGCCCATTACTCCAAGCACGTCGCTACACGTCGCGATCACCGCTGTTCGAGATTTCAGTCTGGTACTATGCTCCCAACCGTCTTTCAGATCTCGCCATAAGCCCCAAATTTCGGAGCCCAGAAGTAATATCAGCACGCACAAACTACAAAACGCACCACGTGCATCATTATTCTATTTAGACATTTCCAATAGAAACAAATTGTGCCGATTGAAAGTCAAATAACTTTATCGATATGTGCAGTAGGTCGTTCTAAATCAAAAAAGTTATATACACTATGGATACTGAGATATTCATTTCTTATTTACATATTTCAAAAAACAGATTTTACATACACGTGCATCGCATTCTTATTCATAAATATTAGGTGAAATTGTCTATACAGTTGTAATTTGTTGTTTTCTATACGAAAACTTGAGTAAGTTTTAACTCTAATATAACGACAGCAATCTCATCAATTCGACATAGATTTTTACCTGTTTTTATATTTTTAAGCCCCAAAATGATTAACACAACTACACAGCTACTAGATACTCTACTCTTGCGTATTATATATATATGTGTATATATATATTGTGCGCATTTTTGTATCTAATTCCGCATAAATGCGTAAAAATCCACGGTCTAGATCTAACAATTTGAATTCTCTTCTTACCTATGTATGCATATTTCACACGTACCTGACCATTTGATTCAAAATGATCCAGCAAACATACTGATAAAGTTATTCGATTTTCTACCGAGGCAGCCTCAATATATTTAATCGTTTTATTCGTTCTTTCTTACCTGTAGATAAGGTCTACGATATTTAAACGAGCTTGGTATCCTTCGGAAGCGTGTATATAAAATCTTACTGGCACTAAACCACACAATTTACCAAGATAATATATAGGAAAGATAGCTCGGCAAAGATCGTCGCCATACGGAGCTTTCCGTTTTTCGTCTGTCCACTTCAACTCCATTTTCCAATTTTTCTATCGATTTTCTAATTTAGTCGTATTATTCGACGAAACGATTTGATCTATTTCATACTTCGTTGCCTTTCTACGCGCAATCGATCAAATGCAGAAACAAGCTTCTTTCGATATCACGTATGTACGTACGTACGTATGTTCAACCAACTTACTGAAATTACGTTCTATCTTCTATCGAGATAAAATAATAAACATCGCTGTTCCATCACCTACATATTTTCGTTTAACTCTTTGAAAATTATTAAACAGGACAAAATTGATTGGAGATGTAAAAATCTCGGCACAGCAGCCACGTTGCAGTACACTTGCACTTCCCGTAGAAATAAGTGCCAAATTGTTTTTTAAACGTGTTGAGTGTTTGAGCGAAGAAGGAAATATATGTTTACCAACATTCAATGCGGCACAATCTCTCTTTCTCTCTGGTTTTCACAATCAAATTAAAGGACTTTATATCAAGTGTTAGTCTCAACTGTGTACATTAATTCTTGTCAAATTGTTGACAGGTAATTATCGTTGATGCATATCGCGTTGATATTGACTTGGCCGAGAAACACATTTCTTTGTTGAGCACTTAATGTTATCATTAATCAGGCGCGAGCCTGTTCATAACAGGTGTTTATAGATATATGCTATATACAATGTATAGTATACGTTTATTATTGGAATCTCTTGCGCGAGCGCACTGCGAGAGAGGGAGAGGGAAAAAGAGACTTTAAATACGCGTTTTCAAGTCTAGCACGTACGATCATTTATTCACTAAACTACTAATTTATTTACCAAGTTGGAATTTTTTATTTGATCAAATAAAAAATAACGAAGACGGATGAACGGGAAAAACCGTTTTGTTATTCACGTAGTTGGAAGACAGTATGAAATAAAAGATCACGTAGCACGTGTGATCGAAGGAAAATAAGATCGTCTCAAATAAGCGAATTTGATGGAAGTTTCACCTCGTCAAAGTACTCCTTTCTTCAAATCAACAAAGATGAAACGTTGCAATTTGCGATAAACAAACATTCGTAGTGTAATGATGTCGTGACACGACACGATGCTATTGTGACGCGACGTGAAAATCGTGGGAAAGAACATTCGCATTGACAGTTAATCTCTACGTTATATCGCATTCGTCGATCTTTTTTCTTTTTCTTTTTTATCGTTTTAACGTCACGTTTCTTTTTGTACAAATGTCTATATACTACATACAGCGTTTAAACAAACACGAAATGCATCAATGCCATCGTTAAGCCCGAGAGCTTTGCGAGGAATCGGACCCAATCGATTATTTTAAACGGAGAACATTGTATCGTCTATTTATAATATATCGACGATACGATGATTACGAAGACTTTATTTTAAAGTTTCTTGTAACAATTATGCACTCGAATCAAGAGTGACAACTAGCAGTGTCATTGGCAATTCCAATTTGCGTCCTTGCGATTCCTCATCTAGTGAGGTTAACCGAATGTTTTCATCCGAGGTTAAGTGTTGAATTGCTCTTCACCTGATCCTACGTATACGAGTCGTCTCGATTTGTATTAATTATCCGACTGTTTTATGATTTGGAGATTTTTATGTAATTTGAAGGTGATAAGAAATGGAGCGCAACGAAGAAGATTGGTCGATAGAATGTTCTGACGACGAAAAGTACGAAATGGATGGAAAAGTGAGTAAAAGACCAAGGAAATATTAATAAAATTTTATTTATTCAGTTTTGTTCAGCTTTCTTCCTTTTGCTTTTATTCTTGCGTTCGTTTAGAACGAATGGACTCTGAAACCTAGCGACATATTAACATTGACCGAAGCCCTCGAAGCTAATAACAGAGCTTTGGAACTCGAATGGAAGTGTCCAGGTAGAAGAGGTCCATCTCCTGTTCCCACAAACATTCGACAACAAGATAATGGCTCACAGGAGTACAAGTAAATATTACACATACAGTGGCTTACAAAAGTCATTGAACACTTGTAAAAGCTTTATGAATATATCATGTCGTGAATATGATATATATTCATATGATATATATGATATATACAGAAATCATAAGATACCTATTGCAAGCGTAAGTTTGTAAAAATCATCAAAGTATTTGAGTAATCAATTATTCTACACCATTATGTTGGTGTAGATACGATACTTGGAATTGATTTATATAGAATGTTCAAGACTATTATTTATGTATTGTAGTAATCTTTTCAAAGCAGATACATGCTAGAAAAAAAAAATTCAACTTTAACGGCTTATAGAACTCAGGCTCCTAAGAGCAATGCTTTTGATATAAAATCAATTTTCCTTGTTTGTTTATGAACTACTTTGTTTCATATACGCACATATATAGTTTGTTATCATTTTCACAGCATTGTACCAGTTTCATTTGTTTCTTTGTTTAGAACAGAAGAGAAGTCAGACTTTGATTTCATGGATGAGATGTCGTCGCCGAGATTACCAGTTCGCAGAACTGGCGAAAGTACTCCGAAAGGAAGCGCTAAGAAAAAAACTGCAAGTTTCAACGGTGTACTGTCCACCATGTTGCGACATCGCAGATTGGAACAACAGGAAATTAATTCAACTCCAAAAAAGATCGAATCGCCTGTATCAAAAACACAGCCGACCTAATTGTTTCATCGCGGTTATGTTTATAACGAATTGCGTATTATATTTCAATACCTGTATAGTAATTAAAGTTCGTCGTGTTTAGTAATTAAAATTGTACGTATATTTGTATTTTATATTCTTACTATGTAATCGAATTAGATAAATGTACAACGTGTCCTCTGTTGCACAATACGATATTCGCGTATGAATACTATTTTAATTCAGCAGTTAGACAAGGTTAATCAATGTAATTTATTTAATAGGAAGATGGACGAAACACGATATATATTGTTATTTAACATCCGAAACTTTAGAAAAAAAAAAGAGAAGAAATCGATAAGTGAAATAATAAAGAAAAAAGTGAAATATACGTAATTTCATGTCTTTTGTACGGGTGTGTACTCGCTCGTAGCCCAGTCTGGAAAATCTTTAATGTTATGAATGAACATACCCCATGTAACAAAGTTGATGCAATTTACTATGAGACCATAAATGGAAGGACCGCAACCTCCCATCATCAGCGATTTAGTCGGAATATTTCCAAGAATTGATATAATTGCGTTCGGAGGTGTACCAACTGGTAATCGAAAAGAGAAAGAACACGATATAGTTGCTGGTACCATCAAATACATGGGATGCATCTCCATTGCAACGCACTGTATAACAAAATAATCATGTACCAACAAATTGGTGATAGAACAGCGAACAATGGTGTTTCCGTTTGAGTAATATTTTACCATCTGTGCAATAACTGGTAAGGTGATGTTTGCAATTCCAACGTTTGAAGTAAACTCCGTAATAGTGCCAATGAAAAAACAAACAATCAGCATAATGAGAAAAGGAGGCAAGTATCGTAGCGGTACCAAAGCTTCACCGATCTTCTTTGCCAAACCGGAAGCCATACTGCCCCTGGATATCGCGAATCCACCGCCCAAAAGGAACATTAAACTCCAAGGCATTTTTCTTTGGATAACGTCCCACGTGATCAAACCTTCCGAAGATTTATAGGGTCTTTTAGCAGCTACAACAGAAACGACATATAAATAAACGAACGAATTATATTATACAGAGAAATCGTTGGTCATTTGTTTCTTCCATACTTACGGTCTTTGCTCCAGCTACGAAGAAAATTAAAATCTTTCGGAATAAAAAACATCATGATAGATACGAATATGACAGGCACTGAATCTCGAAGATCTCTGTGGATCGATCAAAGATACGCGGTGAATATGTATTTTGAATAACGATAGACTGAATAAAATATCTTACATATCCGTTATCACTTCGGACCACCCTCGTACGAAACCAGGTTTCCGAAATAGCCATAAAAATATGCAGACAATAAAAAGACCGGCAACTGCTCCCTCGTGAAATCTAACGTTACCTAATTCTTTGTATCTTTGCTCTATCACCTTCAAACAGTTTTTAAATTGGTCGAATAAACGAATCATTGGTTCTGTAAATGGTTTGAAAAATTTACAACTGCTCGTTACTTGATTCGTAACCATTTCTCCTTCGATTCCAATATCCGCTATCTGTGCATCTTTGCTACGGGGTCTAAGGTAACCCATGTAAACTACCCGAAGATAGAACCACGTTAAGAAAGTATTAACAATCATTTGCGGTAACGAGGCGATCATCCACTGTGTAAAGTTAATGCCTTCGGAATCGGGAAATATACTTTCGAAAATGCCCTTGAAAGTAAGGTTAGTACCGGTGCCTACGAGCGTTCCTGTACCACCAAAGGTTGAACAGTACGCTGCAGCTAGCAGATAAGCTGTTGTTATTCTTGTCGGTCGCTGTTCCCTACGACATGTAGCGTTAGAATCATAAAATTATTATTTGCTTTTTTACTTTCTTCCTCTCTCCCTCCTTTCTTTCTTTCCTTCTCGCCCTTCCTTCCTTTTACCTCTCTTATTTCATTCCCCAATTTCATACTCATTCATGTTTTGTTTATATCGTATTTTATTTCATTTTATATCTTACGGTGGATCTAAAGATCCTGGAGGTACCGGTAGTTGGTCATAGACGCGACAGTAACCAGCCTAAAAAGAACAAGAATAGTAATAGAAAAAGAGAATGAAAAGGGGAAAGAAAAAAAGGAATCAAGACATCACACACACAAACCTGTTCTAATTCGTTTAAAACTGCAAATATGATCGGTACCATCATAGCGGTTGCCGCAGTATTTGAGACCCACATGGATATGAAAGCAGTTACAGCACAAAGACCGCCGAGTAATTTTCCATGAGTACAGCCAACTGTTTTCATCACTCCAAGAGCGATTCGTAGGTGTAAACTACTGTGTTCGATCGCGATAGCAAGAACTAGACCTCCTATGAATACCATTATAGTATCGTTTACGTAACAACCACAAGTATCTGCTGTGCTTAACACTCCAAATGCTGGAAATAACACCACAGGAATTAACGAAGTAACCGCCATGGGGAAACATTCTGTGATCCAATATCCAGCCATGATTAATATAGTATAGGCGCATCTAGTTTCCTAAGAAATAAATATTTGATAATTAATTATAAACGGCTATCTCGATTTCAACGACCTAATGGATATTATTCGAAAATTATTCGGAATGTTAAACACATAATAATAAACACGTTTTTTAAATTGTTTCACTTTTGACGCAAATGTACGATATATACTCTGTCTTAATAATTTAAACTCGATACCTTGTAATTATAGACAAGAAGAGGAGGGATCAGAATCAGAGCCCAGATTACAGCAAACAATATTTTCCAATATATCTTGAGAAATCGTAGAGTGAGAATTAACTTTTCTCGTCTTGACAATGTTTCTCCTTCTGTAGCTTCTCCTGGTACCATGTTTTTTTTTATTTCTTTCGTTCCTCTCGGGGCAGAGATGTGTCTGGTTAAATAGTAATAGTAATAGTAAATCTAGTCTACACGTATTTAATTTCTCCACCACTCTTTTGTTACATTTGTCAATTTTACGATTGTTCGTTTGTTTTTGTTTTTTTATTCGCAGCCTTTCTTCGCAAACGAAAATTTGATACTGTAGCGTTATCTCAGCAGAATTAAAAATCAACGCCATCTGCGTTTCCTCAATCGTTCCGCCGAGAAATTCGTTTCCAATAAACCTATGCCAACTTTCTTGAAACTCACAAACAATTGAAAATCTGTAAATTAATATTTTATTTATTTATCACCATAGAGATGTTTATACTATTATATATATAGTTGACATCTAACATATTAATTCATTCTTTCTTAATTCTTCAGTCGTAATTCTTCAATCTTTAGTTATCAAATATTTTTGTTACAAATTACTTTATCATTTGATATTAAATATATTATTTTATAAAAAGAATACGGAGTGAATTATTTGTAGTACTATGATTAGCGCCACGTTGTGGTGAAATTGTGAAATTAGTCTCTACGTGGAATTATTTTCTACGTAGTCCTCTACGTAAGATCGAAGAATTTGTTGGCCTATAGGCGAAAAATTTAAGCCGTTGAGGAAGCAAATAACCTTCTCTAATATTGTTTCGATTTTCTACGTGATTAATTATGCGCAATTAGTACGAAATAGCTTATTTTGTTTGAGATACGCCACCTATCGACACGCATAGGAACTAAAATATTGACAACCATGGTTACTTTAATGACATATAATGGCATTTTTGAATAGGACATCAGAAATTGCAAAAAAAGCTAATTAAGAAGGTTAATTTGCGATTTTTTGCAGTTGCGTTATCGATCTTAGATCCTCAATTTTCTTTCTTTTCCAAAATTTGCCTGATAGTTCGAAATTCTTTTTACATTAACATTTAATTTTTCGCAAACTACGCCTCGAATTCGAATCGAACTCGTTCGGTAACGTAACTGAAAATGCCAGCTTTAATATACAACTCATACAGAATGCAAGTTGACCGTGTAAAAAGGTAGAAAATGTGTTATAGTTTGTAAGAATAACATGACGCGATTAATTCCCTACAGTTTCGCCGCCACGTGGCGCCAGTGTTCCAGTGTCCATGAATCGATGTTTAAATTTTCATTTGAAAAAGAAATTAATTTACGTTATTAATCCGTGAACTGTACAATCGTAGTCGTCTATAATTGGACTCTCATCGTTAGATCCTGTTCGAAGCGGAAAAGCGCGAATAAAAATTCATAGACTCATTGGTGCTAATGGCGCTGCCGCATCAAAATTTACACCATTTGCATATAATTAATTATTATAAAATAACATACAGTGACAATTTTTTAGGACGAAAACGTTAATGTTATTTCTGGGCAGCTCGAAAATTCAGTTCGTAGCACGATAAATGTTCAGTGTCGTAAATAGAACGCTAAAAATTTAGACAAGCAAACTTTAGTGTCGCGTTCGACCGTTTCATTAAAACGTGGCGCTAATTTTTCGGCGTCCGCGAATCGCGTAAACTTTTATTTGCAACTAATTAAGGAGATTAATTCATGAAACTTTATCATCTAACTGTGTTCGTTATTGGATCCTACTTGATTTAGAAAACACGCACGTCTAAAGATTTACGAAATTCTACTCGTTAGACTCGCACGGTTTCAAATCAAAATTAAGAAACATATTTAATAAAATTTACATTTCTACGCGATTTATTCCCACTCTGCACGTATATGTTTCAAAGCTGTCGTTTCTCACTACGTCCTTTGTCACTTTCAATTTGAATCGAGTGAAACTTTTACAGATTAACACAATTTAACAGAAATCGAATATATCATTTGTTGGAACGATTCGATCTCTTTAATGGAGTTTACTGATCTTTCGATTCAGGCATTTCACAAGTCGTAAGTGAAACGGAATATATCAAGAACGGTCAAGATCTCAAAGAGAGCTTAAATTAATGCTTAGGTCGAAAGATTTCGTTACATTTTGCATATTTCCAACAGTATTTCGAAGAGTAGACACTAGTAGAATTATTGAAACATTTGAAAACGTACATACTTGTATTCTGGAATTTTATTAATAGTGCAATCACATTTAATTAGTTTGATTAATCTGGTTGTCAGTCATAGTCAGAAATAAATGTTGTTTTTATTTTACATTTGTAGCGTGATTTCGCACAAATCTCGTACGTGGCGCGCTGATCTGAGAGCCGCAGCAACGCGCGACAGAGGGCGATCTTGAAGCCCTTTACACCCTTTGTGCGTTCTCACTGCAGCGCTTTTGACAGTAGCTGTCTGCGTTAGTCGCATCAATGATAACTTGGACTCGAGGCAAGGTGGATGTTTGAATCTTCGTATGTCTTAGAATTTAGAAAAAAAATATCGTAAATATATCGTATTTGAGTGCGTTGGAACACGAACACACGAACACACGAACACGAAAACAAGTTCCAAGTATCACGTTTTTGATTCAGGTAAGTCAATCGTACATTACACGCGCAATGTGCATTTAATTTTGGTGTTTTATCTTGACTATCGAGCTGCGCTGCGCATCCGTAGCAAGATGAAATATACAAATATTCCACGCAATTGTCAATTTTCTTCTCTATTTAATTCTTCTACGTTTATTTCGTTAGTTTTTCTTTTCTTCTTGCTTAATATTTTACTTAGAAACATTAGAATCACCGACGACTAATCGCGAGTATAAAATTTGTACCGAGGAAACGAAAGTGCAAGGGATAGTAAAAGAAACAGAAAATTTTCACGTTTTATCGATAAATAGCTAAATAGAGAGGCAGACAGACACTTATTTTACATTTGCGAATATATTCTCACATCAGTATGTAGCACCTACATGTATTATTACATTTTCATTCTTATTCTGCCATTCAGTTCAGATACTCTCTCAGGCTGCTTTCATTTTAGTTTAGATTTGACGTTCTAAATTAACTTTGTTCCATTTAATATATAACATTACGTAAAGTTATTCAAATTTATAGAAATGTAAAATCTACAAATCTGCGAAATTTCTATGAGATAAATTTTCAATTGACTATTCTCGATAATACTCGAGTAATTCCAGCGTTAACAACATTTTAAAACACAGTTCGTAGAAAAGAAAGTAGTTGTTTTTTCGTACGATCGTACGAGTTAAAAGACGGACAAAAGAATTGCGGAGAAAAGATGAATTGGGGGAAAAAGGTAAGAAGTTGAAAATGAATGAGAGATCGCCGAACAAGCCTAGCGTTTGTAGGATTCCTTTTCTACTTGGAATCAATAGAGTGAAAAAATAGTAACAGAAGAAGAAACGAAACGATTACAAATCCCTTTGCTGCCTGCGATGCCTCGATTGCCGCAAGGTAAAAAAAAAGACGCGCTATATACTGTGTAATAGATGTAATTCCACGGCACGTTTATCGATGGCACGCACGATGATGGTTTTTGCAGTGGTTGCGAAAAACTAACGAAAGAGCAAAGAGCGTCAGTGTCGGATACTTTTTCAGAGAATCGATTGAAACGAACGTTGAACTTGTTCTTCAAATTGTCGCACAGGAGCAATTGAACTTTGCACTAGGGTGGCTAGGGTTTCGTACGTCGAAATAATAAAATAATTGCCGATAAATAATAAAATGATTGCCGATCGGAAATCAAAAGAAGAGGCGAAATGAAAGCTAATGAAAGCTGGGTGAGAAGAGATTGCCGACGTTGGAGAATGCTGGGGCGAGGGTGAGAAACACTGACACCGAGAGAAAGACGGAGACAGGCGTGCAACCAGGCTCCGGCAAAGAAAAGGAGAGCACCAATTTACCCATACAGTTACAGAGTAACGTCTATACACGTACATACGTGTGTGCAATGTAGAATGTACGTACGTACAATGGCTGGAGGGATGGCGAGTGCAGCGATATCGATCCCACGCAATATCGCGTTGTTCCTAGTAGTGTTTCCGCGGGCGCGGGCGTAGGCGTAGCGACGTCGAACGTGGCCACGAGGTGGTGGTGGTGGTGGTGGTGATGGTGGTGGCGGCGGCGGCGGCGACAATGGTGGCAAA
>KQ435784.1:3706-14327 GCA_001276565.1 Melipona quadrifasciata | reverse complement strand
ACGGTTATCTTTCAGGCTAACAAACCACTAATGGAAAAACGACGGCGAGCCAGAATCAACCAGTCGTTGGCGGCGCTAAAAGCGCTCATCCTTGACAGCGCCCGGTTGGAGAACACGAAGCACAGCAAACTCGAGAAAGCTGACATTTTAGAGTTAACGGTTCGACATTTACAAAGGCAAAGATCCCTTGCTCAGCCTGGTTTGTCAAGATACAAGGCTGGCTATCAAGATTGTTCCAGAGAAGTACGTTTCATTTAACGCGTTACGTTTATCGCAAAAGGCAGTTTCATTTTTATCTGTAACACCGTAACTACCAACGACTAAAAATAATGGAAAAATTGAAGTACGAACAAGGAAAAAGTACAGTTCTACGGTTCTTACCAGAGAATACAAGTTTTTATTTGTCCATTTTCAGTGAAATTATCGACGGATGGATATTTTATCTCTCTCGTCATACTTGCTACAGTTTTCGATATCGTTTCTTTTTTTCTCTCTCTCTCTCTCTCTCTCTCTGTAATATTTCCTTAACCACGTACGTGGATGTACGTATACTCGTGTACGAATATACGTCAGCCGAGCACGATCGTCGGCGATCGATCTTTTGCCATTTGTTTTTTGTTACAAAACGATAATAGAAACGATAGGACAAATTCGAGCTTATTAGCTGACCCCCCAAAGACGGTAGAAGTTGCTCGCAACGTTGACGCAAGTATTCGAAACGCTACGTTTGCTTTAAAAAGCAAAAGAGACAATCGGCTATTGACGTTGACGATGAATTTAGATAGAAAAATACATGGAAACACGGACGAAACATTTTAATCGTACAACAACAACAACGATAACAACAGCAACAGTAACAATAACAACAAAGACGATTGTGACGATGCCGATGGCGACAGTGATAATAACAAGAATTCGATCGACAGCAAGTAAAAGTATAGAAAGGTATAAAGTTGACAGACTCGCGATTTTCCGTTGCAGGTAAGTCGGTATCTCGATGCTCCGGACATAATCACGGGGAACACGACACCGATAGACCCTGCGATGAAACAAAGGCTACTGCGGCATTTGGACAGTTGCGTGTCGGAATTAGACTTGGATCTGGGTTCGAGGCCGGATAGCGGATTAGGCAGCAGTCCCGGAAGCGTGACGGATCGAGTGACAGGTTCGGCAAGTCCCGGTCCGTTGGAGCATCACGTGCCATCGAGCGCACACTGTAGTACAACTTTGAATCCGGTCGGCTTGATAAAAGCCGAAATCCCGGATATCGAGCCGGCTCGACCGGATAGTAGTACTACTGCCGGCGATGAAAACAACAATAATAGCAACAGCAGTAGCAACGGCAACAGCCGGCCAACTTCTGCTTTCGGTCAAGTTAATACGACCAACCTTGATTCTCATCATCATCCACCTCCGCCTCCTCCGCCTGGTATATCGGTTATCGATCAGGCGTCAACCAGTTCGCAACAAAACCCAAACATGCTGTCGGTCGTGCAAGTGATACCATCCAGATTGCCCGACGGTCAAGTAGTTTTTCTTCTTCCCAGTCATTACGTTCAGCTCGCAGCTGCGGCTGCGGCGAACGGTATCAGTATCGGGCCAAATCCACCGACGGCCATATGGGCCGCGACCAATATGTCTTTTCTGAAAGCGACGGATAAATTGGCCGCGAAACGACCGCACGAGGATATACAGGAGTGGCAGGACGCGGCGACCGTTGCTGTCAATGCTGCTGCTGCTGCTGCTGCTGTTGCCGCTACTGTTGCCGCTGCCGCTACGTCCGGCAACGCTTCTGTTTCCGCTTCCATTTCCGCTTCCGCCCCCGTTTCTACCTTTGCTACCAATGCGATCTCAGCCATTGGTTCCAAGCCAAACAAGAGTCTGCGACTCGAGCAGCCGGAACAACCGCTCGACTTTACAACTACCTCGAAGAAACCAAAATCTAGCTCGAGAACCTCGACACCAGCCGTCGGTAACGTCGATCACCATGATCATCATGACCATCATCATCATGATCATCATCATCATCATCATCATCATCTTCAGCAGCAGCAGCAACAACATCAACCACAACAACAACAACAACAACAACAATTTGTAGGTCGTTCGGCTACGGAAGCAGCGATTCCACCGCACTCGGAAGATAGACCGTCCAGTCGCGCGAGTAGCGAGCTCGTCACGGGGATTCGTTCGCCCTCGCCTCTTCCCCAGCAATCTGCTAAAGACGAAGAAGGAATGTGGAGGCCTTGGTAGAGATTATCACGCTCGTCGCTCAACCGTTCCGTATCCAGAAGATCTATCGAACCGTTTGCGAAGATGGCAGGCGAACAACGCGTACACGCTATTCGCACATCGATCGTACAGTTGTTGGACAATGGAACACGATTTCCAGAATATTTTCTACGTCTAAAATAAGGCACGATATATAAGACGCGCTGTATATCGTATTTTCTGAACGGTGGAAAAAGAGTGGAAACGAGTCTCTTTGAGTCGTCGTATCGTCGTCGTATCGTCGTCACGTCGTCGAAAGACGATCGAATCGAACAGAGTTCGTCGACAAGGACGACGAACGCTAGCGCGATTCTCACGATCACACTGTGCGTACACTGTAATCGAAAAAGAAACAATTGGCACGTTGATCCGTGGAAAGTAATTTACTTTAGCATCAGTGTCCTAACAAAAAAGAACGACAACGGTTTGTTTCAACACTTTCGTTATTCGTTCGTTTGGTGCAAGGAGTGCCTGATCGAAGAGAAGCGCGCGCGCAAAAAAAAAAAAAAGAAAAAAAAGGGAAAAAGAGAAAAGGACATGGCGTTAAATCGCTTAAATCTGCCGGCGTATTACGGGGATTTAAAAAACGTTACGAAACCTGTACGAAACGTTGAAACGTAACGGCATACGTGTGCACAGTGCAATACACGTATATGAGAAAGATCCAACACGTAAGTCGGAGTGACGAAAACGGTTTCGCGCATAGTACTTTTATTCCGCCGTCGTGTACATAACCCCGATTGGAATTACAATGAATGCCAGATATAGATTTATTTTGATGTTAACTAGGTGTATATGCGTACGAGACACGTAGAGAGAACGAAGCGAGTGAAAATGAATGTGCGTAATGTGCGCGCTAATGAGAAGACGTCAGTTCACGTTCTAGATGAATCACAGTTTTCATCCGATCTACTTCTGTAATTGCTACGTTGAGATTCGAGAATCCTTATTCAATGTACTTAGACATCGGTCAATATAAATATCCATACTGACGAGTTATCAACCTTTTCCTCACTACCTCTTCGCGTTCAAATCCGAGTCCATAAAGTCTCTTTACAATTTGAAAAATTTGTCACAAAGGCAAATGAAAAAACAGACGAGTGGAAATTATGACAAAACGAGACGTACATGTTTTTTCTGCCTCGTTTAATACGCCTCTTAATACGGATCTCTTTCACACTTGACATCTGTTGGTTCGTCGATTTAGATGAAATTTGGTCCGTTCCGAAGCAAGTATAATTTGACCATGTCCGAGCATTTCCGTCAATACTCGTTATTTACAAAGATATTTAACGTTTTAATCTTCCGTCACAGACACAGCAGCGTTTAGCGTAACGGGTTCATACTCGGAGGTTTCACGGTTTTCGAACCTTCCCACGGAAGATTTTTGTTATTATCTCTATTTTTGTCTCCTTGTGCTTTTTTTTTTCTTTTTTACGTAGAATACTGTGTTTTACGTTTTTATAGTATCCCTAATTATTAATTCATTTAAAATATCACAGAAAATTTCAATATAAAATACAACGTCGTACGTTAGAATTTTCGTCGACTAATATTTTGCAAAAGAACGTGACAACCCCATTTTGTCAGCCGTGCGACGCATATTTCTTTCGACAAATTAAAAATTTTATTAAAAAATTACAGAATGCTATGGAAATTTTACAAAACGATCACGAACTTTCAAGTAAGGAAGACGCTGTTAAAATTCATTTATTGATTCGCAATCGATTATCTGCACTTATCAATTTTCAACGCAACGATTAAACATTCCTGGTACGCAACAAAATTGATCTCGCAGATCCATATTTTTCAACGTGAACCAAGTTTGCTTTCCAGACGATGTCAGAAACGCAGTGTTTCTATAAAAATATTTATGCTTTTCGTGCTTTTACGACGCTTATCATCGCATCCTAGACATTGTAACGTTCTTCTACAAAATATTAGTCAATAACGTACAACGTTGTATTTTATATTGAAATTTTCTGCGATATTTTAAATAAATTAATAATTAGGGATACTATAAAAATGTAAAATACAGTATTCTACATAAACAAAACAAAACAAAAAAAAAACAAAAAAAAAACAAGAAAACTAAAAGAAAACAAAAATATTCCTCGCTGGAAGGATTCACAAACTCTGAAATCTTTGGGTATAAATCCACTACACTATCAGCTTTGCTACTGCATTACTATCAACAACCTTAAGAAAGGAAGGAAGTATATCCGTGATAAATATTAAATATCTCCGCAAATAACGAGTGTCGGACACGGTCAAATCATCTTTGCTTCAAAATCGACAGACCAAATTTCATTTAAATCGACGACCCAACAGATGTGACCTCTCTTTGTTAGTTTCAAAGTTTCGCCGAGTCTGCAGATCCGATTTGGTTTCAAAAAACCACGATACACACTGTGCCTTCTCTGGAGCAGTAACCATTTTCTAAGTGGTTCGTTTAACAGTATCTTATTCGTCAACAGGGTACCTGAAATGCAACGTGATAAAAATCTCGATAACCACAGAGTACATGGAACAAATCTAACAAAGATGTCTCATCAATTGTCTTTGTAACAAATTTTTTAAATTATAAAGAGACTTTACGGACACCATGTACATGAATTCCATAGGACAGTGGACAAAAGAAGAAAGAACAAAACAAGGAAAAAATTATCTCTAGCGCAACCGAAATAGAATTTTTAAAAAAAGATCAAGTAACAGAAAAAAGAAAAAAACTTTTACTGAAAGAAGAAGCGAGAGAAACAAAAATATATAGAAATTGTAAGAAACCTAACCTATGAAATATATAGTACATATATTTCAACTGTGGAAGAAATTTTATTTCCGTTTAATACTAACCTTCGAACAGTGATTTTCGTTCGAACAGAAAAGGAGAATAATTGTACAACAATGAAATAAAGATACATTAACAAAAATATAACAACAACAGTACAATGTAGATTCGATTCCAATTTCGGCGAAACGTTATTTCAAAGTGCGTTTCGATCCGTTAAACGAAATTTGAAAATCTTTTTCAACACTTTATTGACTTTACAATTTGTACAGATCGCACAACGAAAGCCAAACGTCTAAAACGAACGATGTAATTCTAAAAATTGACGTTCCTCTTGGTTTTCCCTGCCATCAACGCGACTGACTTATTTTGCAACGACCGTTACTTCAGCAGAAGTGAAATCAGCGCCACCTACGTTCGTTCAGTCGCTCCGCCGAAAGGTTAAAACTCATAAACAATAGAAAATTTATTAAAATTTATTAAAATTGATATTATTATTCGTTCGTTATTTCTTATTAGTTATTCGTTATTTGTTACTCGTTTAGTTAATATATATGGTTGCAATAATATTTAATATAATTAAAAATAATACGGAGTTGTTTAAATTTGTAGTAGTACGTTGATCGAGACAAATTATCATCGTTGTACTTACAATTTACCAATACGGTATGGTGACGCCATTTGTCGGAGAATCTCGACTGTTAATTGATTTTAAAAATACACGGGCGTTTTAAAATCCAAATGGGCTACGGATCCAATGAAAGAGATGCAATCACACAAGTTTGCAATTCACTTCGACAGAAGATATTTACACGGTAGGAGAAACATAAACACACGCCGAAAATTGTAATTTCTAGAAGAGATAAAGTTAGCACAGACGAGGTACGTACTTTTATATCCACGTAATTATAGTATATTTGAGAATAAACGAATTGTAAAACTTTTTTGAAATTTCCAAACAACGTTGGAAACTCACTAGATAAGAATATGTCTGTAGCGTTATCTCAGCAGAATTAAAAATCAACGCCATCTGCGTTTCCTCAATCGTTCCGCCGAGAAATTCGTTTCCAATAAACCTATGCCAACTTTCTTGAAACTCACAAACAATTGAAAATCTGTAAATTGATATTTTATTTATTTATCACCATAGAGATGTTTATACCATTATATATATAGTTGACATCTAACATATTAATTCATTCTTTCTTAATTCTTAATTCTTCTTTATTCTTTCGTAATTCTTCAATCTTTGGTTATCAAATATTTTTGTTACAAATCACTTTATCATTTGATATTAAATATATTATTTTATAAAAATAATACGGAGTGAATTATTTGTAGTACTATGAATGAAGTAATTATCATCATAGTACCTACATGTCTATGAACAGCGTCCCCCTCTGGAGGGAAGTGTTTCGTTACACGTGATAATTATCCGGCGGGATATTTGACAGGACAGTCAACTATCATTATCGCGAAACTCGTTTCACTTATTTTTCACGTATATTTCTAACGTACAGTTTCCTAAATGTCTTTCACAACGTTTTAAGATATACTTGACTCTTCTCATTTTTAATACTTTGTTTTGTAATTTCGCAGGCGCCACAGCGTCTCCTCATTAACAGCTTCTATTTTTAAACACGCTAGATCAGAGACTTATTCGAGAATTTCAGTCTATACAAAACTTTTGACCAGTACAAAAAATATCGTAACATTTCACTATTGATAAATATCTAAAATTTACATTCCGTATAATAAATATACACATTCATGCCATAAAGTTGCATTCCCTAAATCACTAAACCGAACAGATTCGTATGTTAAATTTTAGGCGATACATAATATTGAGATTTTAGAACAGGATCAGTCAGAATAGAAATTTATAATTTTGCACGGGAGAATTATATTTTTAACGTGAAAATTAAAGTAAATTTATATAATGTTTTCATTATCGGCCAGTTTCGGTTAATCTCGAGTGGTATACCGATCTATGCACAGGATATATCGAGTGTCCGAAACTGCTCTTTCCGAAAGAAGGCTCACGACGAAACGTCAAGCGTGTTACGTCCCTTTGAACATGTATTTTAATCGCTTTTATCTTTCAATTTTATGAAAAAATAAGAAATTTACGTTCATTCAAGATATTTGATCAGCAACAAAGCAAAGAATCATACGATTGGTATTTTTATTTACTATCGGAACAAAGTATCGACATTACAGAGCTAATCTGAAAGAACATTTGTTCTTTTTCTATTCGAGTGTAATATTAATTTCTAACATCGACATCTCCACTATAATCGAAGAAAAATTATCACGATAAAAATTGCTCACGATAGTTGTAATATAAAAGTTACAACTGTATAATTATTTGTACACGATAAATCAAACAGGTATTATATTTTATTTCATTTATTATTCTTTCGTTGTTTATAATCCGAAATAGTTGTTCATTAAATTAACAATAATTAATTTTTATTTTTTTATTATTTTTAGAATGTTGATGCCGAAAAAGAATCGCGTGGCAATGTACGAGTATCTTTTCAAAGAAGGTGTTATGGTTGCAAAAAAAGACTATCACGCACCAAAACACCCAGAATTGAAAAGTATTCCAAACCTTGAAGTTCAAGGCTATGCAGGTAAGAATTACACGTTTATATAATCTTCCGTTTGCTCGGTATCGTTGAATTTATCATACAAGTAAAATCTATCCTATTTTTAGTTCACTTTTTTAGTGTCTGAAGTCTAAAGGGTACGTGAAAGAGCAATTTGCCTGGAAACATTTTTACTGGTATTTGACATCGAATATTTGCGCGGATACCTGCATTTACCTCCTGAGATCGTACCTTTCACGCTTAAAAGGCAAACTAGATCGGAAGCTACAAGACCAAGACCCGCGACAGGTGCAAGGAGCGAAACGTCTGATACGATCGATGCTGACAGATTGATTGCAATCAACTGGATCAATTGAAAGCAGCCAGTGGCAGAAAAACGGCCAGAATTGGCGAACTGACGAGGCGTCGTTTTCCATCACGACAACGCAAGACCGCGTGTTGCGTTAGCCGTAAGGCAAAAATTATTACAGTTTGATTGGGACGTTCTGCCTCATCCTCCATACTCCCCAGACCTTGCTGCATCCGATTACTACTTGTTCCTCTCCTTAAAAAATTCTCTCCGTGGTAAATCTTTCAAATCCATAAGCGAAATAAAAACGCACCTAGATGAATATTTTACAAGAGAGTAAACTTAAACAATTTTGGAAAGAGGGCATAATGAGGCTTCCTGAGGGATGGAAGAAGGTTATAGAACAGAACGGTTCATATATAACATAACAAGTCCATCTTAAACCAAAAATAGCGTGTATTCATTTCGCATCAAAAAAAGGGAAGAAACTTAGGGGACAACGTAATACATAGCTAAACTAAGATTCTCATTACAAATTTTTAATGGGAATAATTTTATTGGGAATATACAGATTTATATACGTAGGTCATTGCCTGGATGACAGTATCCTCTGGACGGGTACGGGTGTAGAATGCATGGGGAAATTTGGGCAGCTGATAGCGTGGTACGTGTGTGCTTGATAGACGTGCGAGGAATGCGTGCAAAGAGTGGTGGTCAGAACAGCGTAGCGTCGAGCGAGGAGAGTGGCGCAGAAAAATAGAGCGTGACATCATAGCGTAAAAAATAGATACTAATTTTGTAATTAAATCATATCTTTTCAGTTGCCTACCAAACATTTCTACATATATAACTTGAAAAAAAATTTTTTTATCAATAATTTTATTGAAACTATTTTTTTGAAATAACGAAAATTTTTGTTTTAAATTCTTTTACTAGAACAAATTCATTTTTAATTTGAATTTTTTAAATAAATTATTATTAATTATTATTGTTTAAAATATCTTTCGATCCATTGAATCAATTAATTAATTTTATTTTTTTTAGAATTTATACACGAATTAATAGATGTATAACAGAATAGGTTAAACATTATTTTTCTTGGTTATTATTTTTAAATGATCGCAAATGGAAGAAAGTTGAAGGAACCAAAGGCGAATGAAATGAAAAAAGTGAAAGAAATTGCATCGTTACACTTGAGAAAGTCATGTAAAACTCTTATAATAAAAGAGCATTCTCAATCAACGTTCATACCGCACTGAATAAACTCGTTCTCCTCCGATCACGAGAGTTAAGCAGTGCTGGGCACGGATAGTATAGTACTTAGATGGGTTGACCGCTTGGGAACTCTGTGTGATGTTGGTTTTTTTTTTCTTAAAAAAATTGGAAGCTACTTTATGATTGGTTTTGTTCGACTTTAAAGTAACTGTGAAATTTTATAAATATTTTGAAGAAGTACTTTCGAGCAAGCAGATTCAAAGGCAAACGCTTCGGCGGCGAATAACACTTATCGTGTAAAGATTTTAGAAGAGAGAAGATAGTTGCAAGTATCGAGAACGAGTGCTGGTTGAACGTTGATGGAAAATAATGTATCTTTATTCGAGTTTTACGAATCTTTGTTTCAACGCTAAACCTATTTTGTGAATGGGATTCTATCGATTACGGGAGTTTTAGAAATCTTTATTTATACATTTGTTTCGTTGGAAGTATCGCTCGATTTGAAAACTTTCGATTAGTTTTGGTTGGAGTTGCACGTAGGTACTTGAGGCTGTCGACTGGACTAAACTATTTTGAGCTATTTTGCGTATTACAGCATATTTTAATACAGAATGGTCGTCGGAGAATATTGGCGCTCCGTCAAACGCTGGTTCGTTTCTAGCAGCGTTCGTGGTTGTTTATCGAAAAAAGATTGAATTTAAAAATAATTTGTTTTCGATTTATCGTACAAAAGATAAGAGAAAATGCTTGTAATATTCCTCTATTTACAGTATCCTCTATTTGCAGTTTCACGACGTTACGTTTTATGTCACAGACGTTTATGTAACAAGTTCGTGTAACAAGCTATATACGGATACGAAACAGTACTCGTAGTTAAACACGAGTCATCCACGAGAATGTTGAAAAAAATTATTTTGCGTTGCGTATTGCCAGTAATCGTAGGAGTACTCGTTATAGGGCAGTACAAAACGAACGAAGCATTCTTCGACGATGGAACTGTAACTGCGGTAAGTCGATTTTATTGGCAATCGCGTTATCATTTTTCGACTATCCGCAAGTTTGATAATTTTTGAAACAGAAATTGCGCAGTATAGGTATAACGCTGTTTTTCAATTAATTCGATTCTTCCATCATCTCGTTCGTGCAGTTTTTATGTTAATTTCCAGACAATGAAAATTGCTTTCACGTAACGTACGTGAAACTGCAAAATAATTTCCACGTAAACGGAGCATCTTTTTAGGCAAAGATCGCGCAGCAAGCGGGATACTCGGCTGAAAGTTACGACGTTGTCACACAGGATGGATATATCTTGCGAATGGATAGGATCACAGGATCGAAAAAAAGTCCACCGTCCGACGATAAAACTGCCGTATTACTCGTCCATGGACTTTTGGATGCCTCGCCTACGTGGCTCGTGGCAGGTCCTGAAAAGGCTCTAGGTACGTG
>KQ435783.1:1493528-1509672 GCA_001276565.1 Melipona quadrifasciata | reverse complement strand
GGACTCACGTCCTTAATTAAAACGGCCGTTCCAAGAGCGCGGGCACACTACGAAACTGAATGAGGAACGTTGCATTTGCAAACCCGCCATTATTCATTCACAGGCCACGTTGTACTTAACATTCTATTCGCGTCGCCGTTTTTGCGGCACACGGTTACGATGCATATCTCTGCTTACATTGCCTTTTGCCTCGCATTGTATCTGCGTTCACCGTTGAAAATCGGCCTCAATTCGTTACCGTTGACCAGCCCATTAACATGAAAACTCGATTAACTGCAGAGTGGCAGCTGTCAAAACGGCGTACGTAACCACCTTCCCCTATCCGCGACTCACACTATACGGCCCCGACCATATATTTTACATGGTATATCCAGCACCACCCCCGTATCCACGATCGCTCGCATTTTCAAACCGTTTCGAACCTTTCCTGTATACACACATTTGCATCTAATCGTACGCGCGTACTGCGTTTCAACGCAGTGTTGTATCGCACGTGACTTATCATTCGCGCGTGTTTCACACACGTTATTGCATAGAGATTGATTGGACAATTGAAAACGGTGAATTTTCGTACGACGCGAAATTGCACTTAATTTCTATCTTTCTTCCTTTTTCTTTTTTTTCTTTTTTACCTTCTCCTTCTGCTGCAAACAAAAAGCGTTGCAACTTTGTAAAAGAACAATTATCATAGAACAATCTACTCGGTCTCATTTTAAATTCGTTTTTCTTCAGAGATGTTTTTGCATCACGTGTTTACAGCGAGTGGGAAAGTAAGAGTTTTGGAAAATTGTAAGCATTCACACATCTCTAAAAACATTAAAAATTTTTTTGTCATTATTTGAATTTCACCGTAGCCGTGAAAATTGAAATTTTTTCTTTACAGCAACTCCTTGAATTTTATTGTACAATTCCTTTCTTTTTCTAATGTCGTTTTATTGAACTTTGAACATTAGGTTTTCTTGAATTTTTGTCGTTTAACAAAGTTTTAAGAGGAGTTAGCTTTGTTCTTCAAGATCATCATATATTTAATATTCGTAAATAATATGTTTTAAGATTATTTTTGAAGATAAGAGTACTTTTGCTGCGCGGTGTTGAAATATCTTGGAAAAAGAATCCAGGCAATTAAAATAGAAACTGCATGCTTTAGGTCCAAGTATATTGTCGTATGATTCTTTTTTACAAAGTTACAACAGTTCAAAGTATCGATAATTTTTCGTTTATAACAAATTATTTGCAAAGTGCAAAACTAATTCCAGTTCAGAAAACAGTTTCTACCAAAATAATGATAGTAAAACACGGTAGAATTTTCTTGAAAAAGCCACACATTTTGCCTCCTTTGTATCGTACATGCGAGTATTCGATAAAATATCATTTATGTTAAAATTCCACGCGTGTGTTCAGGTTTTCTCATCACTGTACGTCTATTGGGGATTCTGTGTATTCTGCCAACATTTTTAAAACATAACCTGCATCTTGGATAAAAAGTACATATTTGCAAAAAATAAAAATTATTTTTTTAATTTTCCGTTTCAATAGAAATAAATATTTTCAATATATTGAATTACTTGGAAAAATTACTTTGAGATATATTGCTTTCGAACCGAATCCTTTGAAGTCACAAATGAGAAACATTAAAACCCCTGTTTGGCGCAAAATTACAATCGATCGTGCCTATTTGTTTGAATATTTGAATATTTGCGTCGACAAATTATGAAAGCGATAATTAACTTGATTAATTGATAAATTAATGTGGTATTTAAATGTATATAAACACAGTGCGCAAAAACACTCTGTGTTTTTCAGTTGCAAAATATTATGTTAAAATACGTTATATTTTGCGTAAATTATGTATTTTAACGCGTCTTATATTTTTTCCTTGTGCTGGCTTTAACGAAAAATTTTTCGAATTTTACACGTTACGTTTTTCTTTTCATTACGCCCCCAACAAGCAAGTGGAGTAATAATTTTATTAAAAGCACAATTTCACTTTTATCGAAAACTTGTTGAACTTGTTTCGTTTGGAAAGTGATCCTCGTGCGAGAAAAAGGGACCGAGTGGACAAGTCCGAGTGGGGAAATGAAACGCGCGATATATAGATAGATAACCAGCGCGCGCACGCTTGTCGTTATTATTACTGATATCGGTTCTGACCCTAGATATATACTAGGGCGCTTGTAACACGCATTGTATCTCTGGAAAGGGTACAATGCGAAAGTGGACGACACAATGACTTTGATAACACTGTGGAAAGTACTTAACACCAGCACTTCTTATTTTATCGTTCATCTTTTTTCTACTTTTGTTCCTATTCTGCAACATATATCATAATAATCTCAACACCATCCTCGATTACTCGATATTTTTACCTCGTTCCTTTCTATTCGACATCTCCAACACCGTTTCCGATTATTCAATGTTTCTACCCCATCCTTTCAGATCGTTACCTATCGATTCATGCAACTGATAATTGATAAAATTTGGACAAGTGCAGCGGCACGTCCGAAAACATATAATAACGCGCACGAACAATAGACGTTTTATCGTTATCATTATCAGGCGGACCAGCGTGATTATTCAACACAACGAGCGCATACGGAAATTCAGGCGCACGCTGATAACAAATAGAGAAATTCTCGACCCCGTGCATATACGTACTCCTCAAATAATGCCGGCTGAAGGAAATTCAATGGACCGTGAGCTAGTTTCACATCCACAGCCGAACCGACTGTTTACGATTATAATCTGGAGAGCGAATTTCGGTTTAATAGTCGTACGTGCAATCGGTACTGCATGACGGACGATTCCACACACAGACACACACACACACACACACACACACACACAGCGATCGACTGTAAATGAAATTGATTATTTCTCGGTATTATCACGAAGTCTCGTCGATTATGAAAACAGCGTGTCACGTTTGTCAGTTATGACGTATTATGATAATTATACATACAGATGATTGGCATTATTGTTAAAACATAAAGGATTGTGTATCACGGTTTCTCCTACGTTATAGTATAAACAGAAATTTGACGATGTTTCTCCCGTCGAAATAAATTTCGTTGCTTGATTCGAGTTTTAGGAACAATAAACGCGTGTAATTTCCGTGTGTAGCCAGCCGCATATGAGCGTATCGTTTCATAGAAAATTGATCCACGTAATTTGAGAGAGGGAAAAAACTCGTGCTTCGAAAGAGGTTGGCATCGCACGGCATGGGTTCGTTGGTTAGAACCGCGACGATAAGCGGTCCGCTACTTATTTCTCGAAGTTACAGTAATCGAACCACTCGGAAGGCGTTACCACGGCCATTATTAAACTGAATTGCGATCGTCTATCAAACGCAGCGCGGGTTACTATAATTTGTGACTGGGCGTGATGTATTATCGGTAGATGTATTATCAGCGCGTCGTTACGTCTTCCCGCGGGGGAAACTGACTTCACTCGTCCGCCCTTTTTTTGCATTCGATCTCGTCCCACAAAGTCGATCGAATTTTTCTAAACCGAGCATCGCTGATTCCACAAATTTTCAGCGACGTTTCTGCGCGCATGGTTTATATCGGATGATAGAGCTACGAGAGATATACCGGACCCTTTCGTGGCGCGAGTAATAGTCGCAGATAGTCCTCGAAATGCAATCTTGCCGGTGATAATTCAATTAACGCAATTCCAAGGATTGTCGACGCCGCTGTCGACACGGATATATACGGGCACGTTGGAGCGCGAATTATGGTTCCCGCGGTAGAAAGTACCGATCGATGGGCATAATGGGAATTTAATGGCCGTATGAAATCCTGTAAATACACGGTTCTCGCCGTTTCCTCTCCCCCGCCGCGCCGTTACTCCGACCATGCGTTCGCAGCTCGTCGTCGCTCGCCTTGGTTTCTCGTTTATTTATCTTACGTTCACGGTGCACGGTGCGCGGACATCACGGTCTTAATTGGACATGCATGAAACTCACGGTTTAATCAGGCGCTGCTTTTGGATCATCCGTCGGGGACGGAGCGACCAGGGAAAATTTGTACACATTCGCTAATTATATAAACGGCTCTTTGTACTCTTCTTCGTTATCCTAATTCATTAAATTCTCTGCTGACGTTCGAGCGGCTGAGAGAATCACCGTGGTGTGAGTCGAAATTTTCTTTAAATTCGTGTTTTTATCACTGAAAGTGATTTTAATGGGGGTAACCCAGAAAATCGGGCCTCTTCAGGTGCAACGCTGATGCAACGAAAATTAGCGACTGGTTGATTTGGGTCACGTGATTCGTGAGAGGGCGTGGGGTAGACCTCGAGTAGGAGTGGCGTTGTACTGAGCGATCCCACCTGTAATTTGTAATCGATTCGTATTGTATCGATTTGTATCGTTTTATATCAATAAAATTTTATAGCAAAAAAGTCGTCTTCATTTCCTAGTCGGAACAGTTGCTTCTGGGCCTTTCAGTGAGACAAATCGTACTAGGGTACAAGTCGTGCAGTTTTAGTTTCGCGACCAATTATTGTTGCACTAACTTTTTTTATTGTTGAGAAGTGATACGCACTTAACTAAGAAACAAAACAAAACAAAAAAAAATATAATTTTACGATAAGCACTGTAAAAGTGACTTATACACTACTATACCTCTACATATATTAAAGGAAGATGAAGGATACACAGTAGGCACGAAACTTTAATCTAACTACCTAAGTAACTAACTTTAAACTAAAATTTAAGACTTCAACTAGCATACGCCCCACGATTAATGGTTTTGCTTCTGAAACGTGTCTTACAATTTTTATAATAGTACAAAAACTAATTACGAAGGAAAGTTTTCTAGAGTTTAAGATGCATCACAGAACAAATAAATAAATTTAATTTTAAAGTATTGTTCTAACAAGCAATTTCTTAACGATGCTAATTAATTGAAAACAAAACGTTTTACTTCAAATATTTTTAGTATTATTGTTTACGTACTAAATAGTAATAATTTGTTATATAAATTATATAATACCGCACTTGGAATACTTATTACATAAATTATGTAATATTATACAATGACACCAAATACCAATAAATAATATTTACTTTTACGTTATTTGAACTTTTTAACGTTAGTTTGATGACAATTTTACAGCGTCTTCTTATTGAATTTAGTCAATTATCTTAACAGATAGTCGGAAAAAATGATCGTCACGCCGCGTGGGGCATATACGCGATATTCCAAGTTAATACACGACTCTGTAACAAATTTTTTAAAAATTCTTCGTTTTACAATGAAAATTCTAAACGAAAAGTTCACTGTGGGGCTACGTGTACTCCCCACGCAGCACTGAACGTGTTAATAGCAAGTAATAAAAGTCAGTAATAAAAAAAATTTCTTAATATCATGAAATAGAGTCATCCGAAGTCGAACAAATTCTTTCCTGTCCAATTCTTCCACGAAAATGTTTCGTCGAATAACTTTTCAATCGCGATGCAAGCTCCTACGTGCAAGAGTTTCGAATTTTTACTTACGTACGGTAATTGAAAGCTGATTTCCAAGCTTTCGAAGTTTTCCACTGTCCATTGTTCATCGATTCATTGTGAAAAGTTTTCGAGGGCGCGCATACAAGTCGTGCATACACGTCGCCACGAAGTGCAAAGTTCCGAGGCAGCAGAATACGTGGCTAACAAGCTCCCGTGACGGCGCGATGGCAGTGGGACTGGTTGGCCGCTGCTGGAAGAACGCGAACAGAGGAGACGACAGGTCGTTGTTTAACCAAAGAAGCAGGGAGAACAGGGAGAAAGGAAACGAAGAGTCACAAGACGAACTAACAAAGGAGGAAGTAACACAAAGTTTGCTTGATGCAGAGTCTATTTTTTCGCGTGTCTTTTGTGCCCTTACTGCGACGCTTGTTCACCCTTTGAGAGTGTCTCTTTTTAATTTTTATTTATAAATCCTCGTTATTACCAGCTACCAATCTCCTTCGCCTCGGGCCACTCCGTTATAAGTATGAAATGAGATGCTTGGCCCCAGTGGCGAGGCAAGAGAGACAACTTTTTCCATGAGAGGCATTAAACGCCACTGACACAATTTGAAACTTTATCCGATAGTAACAATAATTATAGACTGATTGAATGCGTCACTATATGAATAGTTATATTCAGACCGATGACAGCCATGGAAAACAGGAATTCATCGAATGATATGAATTATTTGGAATATCCCGTTTGAAAATACAAAATATTCATTCTCATATTTCGTTCAAGAAGATTAGTCTTTTGAACTTGATTGGTAGTTCAAAAAAAAAAAAAAAAAAAAAAAAAAAAAGAAACCCTCTCTGCTGATAGTGCTCACCTGTCGGATGCGGTAGATTTTTCCAGGGTGGTTGACATTTTTTCTGACAGCCGGCGACGCCATCGTCGCCACGATACACCGTGGAAACGATCCGTGTAATTTCCAGGTAACTCGGTGGAAAGCGCTGTCGACGACCAACACCAGTGATTTATACGCGTTTAGCGACCAATGACGCGAAAAGATTTCACGGTCGGACAAGCACGCGGGCTCTGGCTCGCGCGACCGATTAGCAAACGGACGCGTGCGCCTGCATACGCAGCGCAATTTTCTCTCTTGCCTAATGGTCCATAACCTTTGATTGGGCTGTGTTTACGTGGCATTTTAAACGAGGCAGTGCACTCTTCCGGCGTTCGCCGCCGTTTAACTCCGCTAACGAATTGCGTCGACAGCCTTGAGAGACTAAACCGACACCAGGCAGTCGGTAAATCACCCTCCATGGACACGACTACGTTTCTAGAAAATCGTTTGCAACGCTCGCTACACACCGAAAGTTTCGACTCGGAAACCACGCGATAACGATACCGTGCGTATCGCGTAACGAAGAAGTTCTCCTCTTGCCTTTTCTCCTCCCGTGTTAGTAACTTCATTTCCCTCATTTGCGTCGCTAGAAAGTTCTCAGCACGCATGAACGAACAGCGAGCGGGGCAATCTTTTCTTCCCTTGGCCCTTCGGTGTGGATATACAACGAAAGGATCATTTTTTTCTTTTCCTTTGGCCTGGTGAATTATCAGGTTCGCAAAGGATGCCGGTGTTGGGAGAACAAACAGAGCCATAATTTTTCCGGGGCATTTTCCAAACTTTTGTGTTCGCTTCCCGTGTTATCCCGTAACGCGAGCCTCAGTTAGAACCCGGCCACTATATCAACTTTACTGTCTTGCAATACGGCTGCCATCTATCCTGCCGGAAGAGAGCCGCAGCTACATGGCGCTAGCTAGCTCCTTTTCCTTTCTCAAGTGTTTCGCTCGGTAGTGATTAAAAGCAATGATTTATACGCTTCGTTTATTCGTTAACGCCGTTGAAAGAGAACCGAGGGGAGGGGGGGGGGCCCAACGCGGCGGCTTCTCAAAAGTGTTTCGCGCGTTTCGTTAACTTGCTCCACTTTGAAAGGCCTTTCAATGTCGAGAAAAATCCCTCGTTCTTTTTTCTTCCCTTTCCACCGACGTTTCTAGCGGCTATACACTGCAGAAACGTATGAACGGGCGGTGAATAGAATGGTAGAGGTTGCGTTACTTTCCGAATCTCTGTGCTCAAAGTTAGTAAACTATTCGCTCGGTAAATGTATCTCGACGACAACATTTGCTCCAGGCATCAATAATTCTATCGCGCGTTTATCAGTGACGCGTGAAAAACCGCAAAACGGTGAAACGCGTTCTTCGCCCCGGAGCTTCCGCTATTGAAATTCTTCAGCACGCATCCAGTTTAGAAATTCTAAAATCATCCGCATCGATCGTAACGATTTTTATCTATCGTTCCTCGTCGTTTCACGTTCGAGTTTTCCAAGGGTTGGTGACGCGACGTGAAGCATCAAAGATGTCTCTCCTTGGAGGGAATCGAGAAATTTTAGAAAGCGAGGGATACGCTAAAATATAATCATTTAATTTATCGCTGCTGGGACAACGACCGGAATATCGCGTCTGCGGACAACGAGCGTGTAGAACCGATTGCGGCCGACAGTTACGGATGCAAAGGGTTCTCGTCGTTCGCGATTAATCAGCGTGGACATTTCGTAGCAACACAACATCTGCCGTGTGCCTTGCCACTAGACGTCAGTTCAAAACTACGATCAACAAAAGCGCCACCCGTTGTGCACGAGTACAGCTTTACAGCATCAGAGGATAACGCTTGGCCGAGAATGTGCGACTCGAAAATGGTCGCGGAGTGCATGCATAGCGAGAAGAAAAAAGAACCAATGTACGCCAGGATATCCGATCCTCGAGAGGCTTCCGGCTACTCGATAAATGATGTACCTTTTTGCGAACGATCGGGTGCGCGTATCGAATGTCCCACCGTTTAGAAAACATGAAAAGAGTTTAATTGATTTTCTCTTGACTCTTGTTAAACAACAAATTCAAGAACAATAATCAGCTGTTTATAAAGGTTTACAACAGATGTTTATAAAGGAGTACTCACCACCTATTGTTTAAAAATGTCACGCGTTTCTACACTAAACGTTTCTCCTGCGTAGACTACAACAAAATAAATAACTTCAACTGAACTAATTAGAATTTTATATTGTTCAATTTCAACTTTGTCATCTGTTGTACTAATCTTTTCAATTATAATTATATAATTTATTTTAATCCTTCTTTTTATCGTTTTTACTTTTAAAAATAATTCTTTTATTTGATTTTTAAATAATATATGGAAAATTAAATATTAAATATGTATTATCTGTATTAAAAAGTCGTCGTTCGTCCACTGGAAGAAATCGGCCAATGTTAATATTTTAAAATTGAAGCAAGAGGGATCTCGTTGAAATGAAACAAACGAATTATCTCGCATTGACAATTTTCACAGAACCACATTTGGTTATAAATTACGTTTCAAACATTTAACAGATTAGGAAATTTTTTGTTAGAATGTCAATGTTTATTTACATTCCAATATTAGCGGATGCAATCTGCATAACCTTAATAATACGCGTATTCATTTTTACTTTACGTCGATAAATTAATCGATCACTTTCATGATTTTGATAGATACATATAATTCGACCGCATTGATTCGATATAGTTCGACAGTTCGACAGTTCGTATTAAATAAATATACATACAATAACGTTATCACAAATTAACAAAAGTGTCTACGATTTATAAAGGAAAAAGTGACAAGAGAATGCTAATTCTTTAAAAAATGCGGACAAAACTATTTCAAAGTGTTGGGAAGCTATGGCTGGAATTTATATGTAAGGCGTTGGCTTCGTGCCAGATGCTTTAAGTGCGAAAATATTTACGATCTATATGGAAAAATGAAGGAGAAAAACATACCGATTGATTTTCTTTTTCTGTGTAAATTAGTGTAAGTTTGATCTGCGGATGAAACGCAGGAATGTCTATTAATGTCTTTCGTTTGAAAAGAAAATGGATAATTTTAAGGTGTAGCAAAGACGAAATGATTTATTTAAACAACGAATGATACCTAAATTTGCTTGAAATAACAAAGCTCTGGAGAAACAATTGTTCTTCCAAAAAGGAACTATCCCGGTCAAACTATCTTTTTATAGTTTACTACGCTTTTCAAAAAAATGGATTTTTTATAGATGTTTTTTTATAGATGTTTACAAAGAATCGGTTTATTGTTGAATTTGAACTCTAACAACATTTACAAAACTGTACGACTTGTACTTCAGTACAATTCGTCTCGCCCAGAAGCAACTGTTCTGACTAGGAAATGAATACTTTTTGCCACAAAATTTTATTGATATGCAAATGTTTGAATCGATACAAAACAAATTACAGGCGTGATCGCTCTCAGTACCAGAGCCACTCCTACTCGATGTCTGCCCCACGTCCCCTAACGAATCACGTGACTCAAATCAACCAATCGCTAATTTTCGTTGCATTAGCGTTGCACCTGAAGAGGCGTCCGATTTTCTGGGTTGCTCCTCCTAAAATCACTTTCAGTGATAAAACAAAAAAAAAAGGTAAAACTTGTGCTAGAAAAATATCACGCGAGAAATGTCGAAGGTTTACATCCCCAGTCGCGGTGATGGAAATAAAACATGGATGCACTCTTCCTGCAGCCGGCGCGCTGAAAATTATCGCGAAGAAGATGTCGAAAGAATTTAAGCGCGTTCTGTGTCTGCTAATACGTCGACGAACAAGCGCCACGTAAAACGAGAGACACTTTCTCGCAGAGATAGAGGTAATTTCATGTTTTTCGAACGAGCACGAGTCGTACGTTTGAACAAAAACTGTTCCGCGATACAACCACCGCTGCAGGATGTTTCCTTGACTTAAAAAAAATGTACGTGAAACTTGCAATTAGCCGCGCGCATATATAATCGAAAAACGTACACGGCTCCTCTCTGTGTGCCGCAGCTCCGCGAGAAACATCCATCGGAGATACAAAAGAAAGCTGTTAAATATTTTTTACAGCGACTGCAACGTGTTCGAAAGTTTCGACGTTGGGTTGTAACTGCCCGGCAAGTATCCGCCACGTTGGAACGGTGCAGCGTCGTTTAAATTTTTGGCTCGACGTAGCCGGATGGACATAATTTACGACGGTGCAATTTCGGATTTCACTTTCGTGTTATCTCTCGCGGCAGGTATCGCAAACGTTGTCGCTACGAACTAAATTCCGATATTACCTCAAAGTCGTTGCCACGTGAAACGCATTCAGAGGAGTGGAACTTTCGCGTTGAACTTTTACGAGTGTTCATTGATTACGTATTTTACACGTGTCTTTGGAAGTATCGCTGAAGCGCAAGAGCCGAAGCTTCTCACGAAGTCTGAACTCGGAGATAAATAAAACATCACGCGGACGATTCATTTCAACTTCGAGCCAACAACTAATCCACAGGCTATGCAAGTTCAAGTTGCATCTAATTAACTGCGCCGGAAGGATTACGCGTTACGCGCGCTCGCGCCTTCAGATTGTTAAGACTTCTTATCAACTCATTATACAAGCGCTGACGAGTAACAACATCGCTCGTTTCCAAGGCATTTGGAGAATTTTAAATTCTGCAAGAACGGGACGAAGTGACAGGGGAAAGTTGTTAAGGAGAATGTATAATTAGCGTATAATGAAACCAGTGAGGGGTAAGGTGTTCGAAAGCGTTTCGCGTTTTGCTGTATCTGTGTCGTTAGTTCGCACGCAAATCGCAACAAATCGGAAATTCTGTTTACCCTTAGAAAAAAAAGGTATCGTCCAGATATTTACCATGTTTCAGAATGATCCAGTACGGTTCCATTTCCAATAGGACACGCGGAACAGAGAATTTGTCGCAGCGAGTAAAACTATTATGCATTGGACACGAAAAAAAAAAACGTGACCACAATAGGATTGGATTCCTCGAAATTTGCAAATTGTCGCGCGCCTCACTCTATTCCTACATGACAATCGTAATTCAATTTCTGTAAATAAACAGGAGCTAGCTGTTTCACAAAATTGGCCGCGCTTTTTTGACAACTTTTTTCATTTGAAACAAACGAAATGCGCTTCTTTCTAACGAAATTATCTGCCACGAAATCCATGTACCTATCATTTTTTTGTCTCGCGATAACAACTATCGTTTGTCAGTTTAAATCAATCTATCGTTTATTGAAAATCTACTCCCGCGACATTTACGCTCGGTTCTTTTTAATCAGCGACATCCAAGGAAGTTTCCCATTGTTCCATTTCTTACAGAAATCTCGATCTCGACGTCCGACAAACAGAAAAAGGGCAAAATCGATTGACTCTTGATGTCGAGAAAATTATTACAGGGAACGTATTTTCCCGTGCGACTGTAATTATGATCCCCTTCTTAAGATTATCCGTTTTCTTCTCTCAGAGAAAATTCTAGTTCTAGCCAAAATTACTAGCAAGTACCGATTTCTTTCTTATCTTGTCTTATGTTTTTCTCAAGCTTTTTATCACTGAAAGTGATTTTAGCGGGGATAACCTAGAAAATCGGGCCTCTTCAGGTGCAACGCTGATGCAACGAAAATTAGCGATTGGTTGATTTGGGTCACGCGATTCGTGAGGGGGCGTGGGATAGACTTCGAGTAGGAGTGGCGTTGTCTGGTACCGAGCGATCGCGCCTGTAATTTGTTTTGTGTCGATTCAAATGTTTGCATATCAATCAAATTTTATGGCAAGAAAGGCGTCTTCATTTCCTAGTCTGAACAGTTACTTCTGGGCCTTTCAGTGAGACGAATCGTACTGAGGTATAATGCAAGTCGTGTAATTTTTGTTGATTTTCTTTGTAATTAGATTTTAGTTTTATGCAAATCGCGTGTCATTTGCCTGATTTATGAAGGACTGGTAGTAACGGTTTATTTATTAATAAATTGGCTTGATTAATAATAAACAATAAACGTATAGTAATAATCCAAATCGATTCTGCACGTGTTGTTAATTAATCAATTAATTCGAAAATTAACTTGTAAAATGTCGACTGAACTAACTAGGTTTTATCCTTGTCTTTTGCAAATTATCCTATTATTTTCGTACTAGTTCCATGGAGGGAGCAAACGTAAATCTTTCGGATGTTCTTAAAATATTCCAAAACTGAATACAAATTCTGAAAACAACAAAATTTTCTAATCTTCTAAAATTTGAACCTTAAATCGTTAATTGACTTTTAAAAGTCTCAACAGATTCAGTACTCAGTCCAAACTTAAACGCTACATAGTCCACGGATTACTTCCAGCATATTATTGCATGTACAACCTTTATCCTTGCTGCATTAACTTTGTTACTTTCAACTTACACTCTTACTAGTGTGCATGTTCTTTCGTTTAAGATTTATGCTAAATATAATTATTCAAAATATTGTAAATCTTAGTTTACTAAACTGAGTGTACAGTTTAGTGTAAACAGATATAAAGATTCAGAAACTTTGCTAATTTACAATGTAAAAAAGATCTTATAAATATTTGTCTTTTTTAATCTTGTGTCAAAAATATTTTGAATCTGTCGATACATACATTACTTCAACAGTTGCATTTACGATGAGTGCAGTAAGCTTGCGTACAGACATTTTGAGCTTCTTGTATAAAAATAAGTAGTTGTAAATTTTTGAAACAAACATATAGCAAAAAAGGCTAACTTCGAAACAAGATCAATTGGGACAAATATTCCCATGAATATTTTTCATTGTTTTTATATCCTCTGTCCACTCCCAAAGTAAATCTCACATGTTACACATGTAGCAAACAATATAGAATAATAGCTTCGAGACATCTTTAATCGCGAAAATCCTTCAATATCCAGAAATCCAGAAAAGTTTTGCCGTTTTTTCATGGAAAAAATGGAAAAAACAGGTTCTTGTTTTAAAATGAATTTATTCATCAAAGTATGAACCTTCGCGTTTTACAACTTTCCCCAAACAGTTTAGCAACTTACAAGTCCAGTTTTCGTAAAAAATTTTTGTTTTACCGCGGGAAAATTCGGACATTTCTTCTTTCAGGTCATTTCCATTATCGAACTTTTTCGTATAGTTATATCCAGGTTGAGACAACAAATTGAAAATCTGTCGGTGAGAGGTCTGACGAATATTGTGGACGAATTTCCAATATTTTGTCATCAGTCATCTTTATCACATATTGGGGCGTTATTTCAAAGAAACAATATTTACCAATTTTTCCATAATTTCCTTTAGATTCTCTCAAACTTTTCTCAATAGATATTAACAACGATATTAATATGTAGTAATCAAATCAGAAAAATTCCCAAAATTGCGACGAACTTCCCTAAAATCACCAAGAACGTTTTTAGGCGCGCCTGATAAATAAGTAGAATGCAGCGAATGTGTATAATCAACAATTCGTGTGCAAAATTGATAACGTTACTATGATCGAGTGGCACAACAATCTAGGAAAACCAAGATTCCAACCAACTTTGGTCGTTTTCTTTTTGGCTCCCCGTGAACGGACTGCACGATAACGTAATAGCCGACTTCCTGGTTCTCTAATGGGTAGACGTAGCCGGGAGACCAGGGAGTCCAGCGCCGGCTACAATATCCTATACGCGATAATCGAGCTGATTTAAGGCCGCGTGCTTCCGACCACGCAGGAAAACACTTGGATGTTAGGCACACCTAGCAGGTGGTGCGGTGTACGATGTTGAGACTCGCTCGGCACGGCCGCTGCCTTGGCGTGTTCCTTGGTAATATTGGGCAATTTCGCGTAATTTCGTGCTTCCTTCGTCGAGTCGCGGTATTTCGTTCCCGATCTACGTTTGTCATACGTCTCCCGTCCGACGTTCCCCGCTAATAAACGACCATTTCTACGTCATCATTTTCAACGGACCGCCACCTGTCAGCGGTTGTCTTCGTATCTTCGCAAATAAGTCTCGAAAGAACGTTCGATTGAACTTTTGACTCACTTGAGATTACTAGTACGACTAGTAAACCGACTGTGAGCAAACGTTTTTCCTCCCATCCGTCGTAACTGAACAAAAGGATATTGTATCTCTGGAATTTATTATTCAATTTATCATTAAGTAATAATTTAGTATCAAGTAATGTTAACTAATTCAATTTAATTTATTATCTAGTTAATCTCATTTTCCTCACTTCAACAAAAAGATCCAACTGCTGTTTCGTAGGAAAGTATAATTTTTTAATTAGCTCGACGCAGAGTTCGAACTTGGATTATTTTCAATCGACAAAAATATACCAGGATTTGCCAAGATATTGAACAGGTTTAAAAATGGAATAACGCTGGACTGTTAGTCTAATTTCGATGCGAAAATTCGATGCCAATTCGTTCTGAGAATAACGAGGTGATTGCGCAACGTCTCATTCGTCGACGTCGGCGGTGTTATATACACAAGGCTTCGTGCACTTCAGCGAGCCGAGTGTGTAACGTCGTCGTGTAACAACCGAACGATCAATAATCCATCCGGAGCAGATGTGAGATAACGAAAATTGTAGGCGCCTCATCGAACTTTTATACCACCGGCTTCTGAAGCCGGTGACTAGTCTGCCGTGGTGTCGCGTCGACAAAGATACGAGCTCGCCGTGCCTGCATTATAAACGGAGGCTGCGTATCGATTTAATGACGTGGATCGGGTACGATGTACTTACGTAGCGCCATTGGGATTTATGGCCGACAGTATGGAGAACGCACAGCCGATTAAGTCCGCCGAGTAAACTCGGGGAACGTACGCGAGGGTAAGCTGTTGCGCGTATAAATTTCCCTCTTTTTTCGCGTCGTAAACAGAAATTTTATAAGATCGATTCAAAGGGATTAACCGCGAACGGGCGTGCGCCCGATAAAACATTTTCGCGCGTCGTGCAGATACACGGAATATTTTTTCGGCGCGAGGGCCGCGCACCAACGCTTTTATTCCTTGCGGGTATCGAGCTTATCGGCAAGATATTACCGTTATTCGGAGCCGTAGCTCAGGCAGAATGACCGAGAACGACGACGGTCAACCGAGTACAAAAGTAATCTCGGCAATCTCGTTTCTACCTCTCGCGCCATCGGCTTCCCACCCAGCACCGCTTTCCACGGGGGGCTGGACTTCGACCCTTGACCCTAATCCCGCTTCTTCATTTAAAATTACGATGTTTGCGTGTTTTATCAATTCGTTTGCAGGCGACAGACCGAGGCCGATAAACGTCGCTGTTACCCGTTGCTAGTTGCGCGGCGATTCGTTCCGCGCTTAACCCTTGAATAATGTATAATATTATTTCTATCGTTAATGGACTTTGACCGCGATAAAATGGACAATCGCGGTATTTTTCAAATACGTTCTCCGCATATCCGCCTGAGAGACGGAGAGGTGTGTTTGAAAGCGCAAAATTTGCGATTCACTTCGAGACTTTCAACGTTATTCACGATTTCGAAGTTGAGGCTCCCTCAAATTTTCTCTGGCACGTTGACAAAATAGTAATTCTCTTTCTTGTTGTTGTCTTCTCTTATAAGATTAGACAACTCGATTGGAGATTTGAAATTTTGAATAAAATTTCAAATTTGCGAGATTCTCACAAAAGCGATATATATATTAGATTGTCCCCTAAGTTTCTTCCCTTTTTTTGATGCGAAATGAATACACGATATTTTTTGTTTAAGATGGATTTATTATGTTATATATGAACCGTTCTGTTCCATAACCTTCTTCCATCTCTCAGGAAGCCTCATTATGCCCTCTTTCCAAAATTGTTTAAGTTTACT
>KQ435783.1:1419984-1443671 GCA_001276565.1 Melipona quadrifasciata | reverse complement strand
CTAATTTTCGTTGCATCAGCGTTGCACCCGAAGAGGCCCGATTTTCTGGATTACTCCCATTAAAATCACTTTCAGTGATAAAATGCAAAACAAAGCCGCAAGTGGCTGTGCTCCTAGCGTCGAGGTCCCAGCGATTTCGGTGGTTAAGCAAGCAGCGTGCGGAACACCGTTAAGGACCGCCAGCCTAGCGGTGAGTTATAAACATAAATGCGGATTGTAGATACCATCACCATTACTGAATCAAAAACCCACTTTACGAAAACATCATCGAAACCTAAAAAGCAAAACTCGGACTAAAACTCAAACACCGCCCTAACCTTTCCAGAAACAACAAAATGTTATCAGCTTCCTAAAGGAGACCCAACTTCTAGACCAAAATATATTCTAAAAACTCCATCAAGTCGCTAAAAACCTCGTTGTCGATGCGGCTTTTAAACCCCTTTAAAAAAAAAGAAAAAATGCAAAACCTTGAACACCGTTCTGAAGTTAAGCGTCTTCTAACGTGCCAGGTCGTGAGAAAAGCACGCACGAAAGAACTTGATCGCTGGATGAACTTTATTTCCGCGTGAGAAGTCGCTGATTTAGTGGGCACGAAATAGCCATCACGGCGTAGGTATGTAGGTATACTCGTGCTAATGATGCGCCGCATCAGAATCGCGCTTGCTGCAACAATCGCGTTTCGCGGCTGTGATTCTGTTTGTAATCGCGCTGATTCAGAAACGGTGCCAAAATGTTTCCACGAAGACAATGGGCAAATAGCTTTGATTACATTACGCGAACTTGCTCTTCATTAATCACGGGAAACTTGCTCGGTTGCGAGAATTTTTCTCTCGTCTTTGCTCCCGACAATCAGGAAAGTCACCCGCTTAAACATTATCGCGATTAATTTTCAACAATTCCTCCTGTCCTCCTCTCTGAAACTCGATACATTCTTACAGGCATGATTTTATTTCTTTTTTCTTTTTCACGTTCATTTTCTTGGAAATATCCAATCGGTGTTCGTCGAACGAGAATTTCCTCGATTGCCTCCGTCTGTACGACTCGCGTCGAATCGATTAGGATACACGAGCGTCGGTGTTCCTTTCCTTCGTTTATCTGAATTTGTCGGATTAAAGCGCGAAAGCAGGACAACGACGGAAGATTGGATTCAAAGGAATTCCGGTAGCGAGTTCCACCAAGCGCGCCAACCGATTCGCTAGCATACGATCGGAACGAACCGGCTCATGGGTTGCGAAGGTTCTATCGATGCGAATTGATTCTTTCTTACGTTATCTTCGTCGCATTTCTGCGATGTGAAACGGCCGGAAAAATTTCTGGGCAATCGTGTTCGCTTCCACATCCCATCATTGTTGCGCAAAGAAGCTCTTGCCTGTTAATTACTAAATTACTAAATTCTCAAAACTTTTGCGAATCCTTGGTACCTTATCGCGTTGAAACAAAATGAGAAACGAAGTCGCGTAAAGCACGCTCAATCAGATACGTACAAGAACGAGGATTACAGTAACTTGCTGTGACTGAATTTTAAATATTCAGATACTATAATATTGAAACTATTATAATTTTGTGAAAAGGAATCGTATAACAGACTTAATAAACTTGGGCTCGTTTTGAAACTTGAAGCTTCTATTGTCAAAATGAAATCATTTACTTCCTTCTAAGATATTTACACTATAGGTACAGCAGATGATAAAGTGAAGATACTTTTCTTTTTGAAAATGTCATAAATTGTTTCATGATATCATTGAAAAGTTTTCTTCATAATTGAATTTACGATAGATTTGAAGGTTGAAGCCTCCCCTTTACGACGATCTCTCAAAACTTGTTGTACAATTTTTTTTCGTCAATTTATTGAACTTTGAATACTAAACGAGAATATAACGAAAATGTTACGATTTCTTAAATTTTCGTCATTCAAAATTCAATAATAATATGTTGTAAATGAAAAAAGTTCTACATGAAACTTTCGTTTGTCGTTATAAAACGGAGGCTTCAGCCTTCGAATCCATTGTAGTTTCAGTTAGGCAAAAAATTTTTACATACTGTGACAATATGTATAGCATTTTGAGAGGAAAAATGTTTTCACTTTCTCTCTACTAGAATAAAAACATCTTAGAATGAAATGAACATTTTGATATATTTTGATAATGAAGGCTTTAAAATGAGCTAAAGTTGCTATTGTTAATGTTATATATTATCATAATATTATAACAACAGTGAAACATTTTTTTCACGATTGAAACTCCAATAGATCGAAAATAAATTTGATGTAGGATTTTTTTCGCCACTTTATTGAATTTTTACATTTTCGTCGTTACATTCGTTTAATAAATTGGCGGAAAAAGATCGTGCGATTTCTTTACACAATTATAACAGTTCCAATATTTAGTACCCGACTATTAATGGAAATCACCCCATTTTCGAGAGAAGAACTATGTATAATAGTTCGCGGTGATTGGAAATCATAAAATTGACGTGTATGAGTTTTCAGGACATCTTGGACACTTTATACTTTATACGCTTGTTTCTTCTCCGAGGAGAACTGACGTCGGATTTAACTCGCAGTTCCTTCAAATCCGACGGTCCTTTCCAACTTGAGTTTCTCCAAGACAGCTTTTAAAGCGCGAGTTCTTTTTTTTTATCACTGAAAGTGTTTTTAGGGGGGGTAACCCAGAAAATCGGACCTTTTCAGGTGCAACGCTAATGCAACGAAAATTAGCGATTGGTTGATTTGAGTCACGTGATTCGTGAGGGGGCGTGGGGTAGACCTCGAATGGAGTTGTCTGGTACTGAGCGATCGCGCCTATAATTTGTTTTGTATCGATTCAAATGTTTGCATATCAGTAAAATTTATCAATAAAAAAGTCGTCTTCATTTCCTAGTCAGAACAGTTGCTTCTGGGCCTTTCAGTGAGACGAATCGTACTAGGGTACAAGTCGTGCAATTTTCTTCTCTCTGTTTCTCCGTCAAAATAGAGAAACGTCTGGACGATTTCCCCGCACGTTTCTCTTATTTAACGTGGCAGAAATTTAAGGCCGAACAAAGGAGAACGTCGGAGAATTGCACGGTACGACAGAAAATGAGAATCGAAGGAGTCACTTTCCAGCATAGACGCGACTCGGTGAATATTAACATCGGATGTTGTACGGTCTGTTTTAACTGTTTCCGCGTTTTAGGCGAGAACGGTGGCGAGATCCGAGCGGTGATACTACGTGCCTCCTCGTTATGATTCCCGGCGGCGTCGAATGGCAAGGGAAAAGGATGACCCACGCAATTTCGTGGAATCTTCCCTCCCTCTTTCCTTGATCCTCTTTTCTCGTCCCTTTGATTCGTACCTCGACGGAATTCTTAAGAAGCTCGGCGTCGCGCACTGATTTGAGAACCATGACCTTTTACGTGCCCAGTCCAAGGAGTTTTAACTCCGGAAACAGAAATGCTCGATGATCTTTCCTATATTTGTCCTTGATCGCAATAAACGGTATCGGTTTTCCTCTCATTTCGTCGAGAAGACTGTTTACTCACTGTACGTTACGTTGTTCGTCGAATTGGGATATATACAAGTCATCGACGTATTTTCTGGTATTTGCTGTCTAAAGGTGCTCGGTGGAAAAGAAAGCTCCTCCAGGCTAAGGTCCGAGCGCGTAAAATAAATAAATAGGAAGAGGAAAAACAGGAGGATTCAGCTGGATCCAGTATCTTACGACAAAGCTCTCCCCAATGGGTACGGATGATGTTTGCAACGAGCGTGGACAGTCGAACGGCGCGTTGTTGCAGCAACTCGGAAACACAATGGTCTACCAGGGCGTAGCTAGTCTTCCAAGTACTTCTACACTGACCATGTCTCTGGGACACCGACAGGAGCTCTAAAGCTCGCTACGTTTAGCCAACCGACGATATATATATATCGCTGATGCTCGTGAAGCGAACATACGCGTCAGATAGGCTTATATCCATCGGTTCCACTGCGGTATTTGTACAGCCGTGTTTGTCATTTCCATTTCGCTGCGTCGCTTAACTATGGAATTATCTCCTCTTGACACACTTTCACCGCGTGCCTATTTTACTTATCCGACACTGATGAAAAAGATCTTTCGGCCGCCTCGACCGAAATATGCCTGGCAATAAGTTTGCAAGCTTCTCGCTTGCTTGCCCGCCCAGTGCGAGGAAACTGCATTCTTTATTTATGTAGAATGCACGTTTCAAAAAGCTTCGCTTCAAATTTTGTCGCGAGAATACCAAACACGTTCTTTCACGTAGCGTTTCACTTTTTGAGGTAAACTGTTCCTTGACCGATCCTTTTTTCTTTTTTCTTTCTTGTTTGCGACAGTGAAAAAGATGAAAACATAAGGCTATTCGAGGTAAATGGAACAGCTTGTATACACAAACTTGTACCTAATGGAGTTCGAAGCCAACAAGCTTTCGTTTGAAAATTTATCAAATACCAGTTCTTAACGAAACATATTCAAAGTGTATTTTCTTTGATGAAGAATGAAGCTTTAAATAAAGAAGATTATTACTTATTCTACGTTTTTCGATACGTCTAGAATTAGCCAAATTCAGGTATACTTGATAAATTTTATTTATTCTACATTTTCAATTTGATTCTATTTTTTTTTTTTTTTTTTCACGAGGGATCATCGTTTGCTCTACTTTCCACGTGCTACAAAGACACCCCGTATAGCGACACATCCACGTCCATTTGATTTTAAAGATATATAGTTCAAATTTGAGCCATAATTTCGTTAAATGATAATTAAATTGATGGTCCTCTTGATCTAGAAATCGTTTAACCGAAAAGATTGCATCATAATTGATTCTCGTCGGGCTTACCCTCGATAATGAGAAACGCGGCGGTTGTACATGTACGCGTCGAATTACTCCATTCCCGTTTAATATAGTTGATTTATCGATTTACAGCAGAATTCTAACACGAATTTACTCTCCTGTGACACACCTGCGTGGTCACTTGCATATTAATCCACTCGCTTGGACCAAACGCAAATATCTTGATCTGCATGAACGGGAAATGGCTCTTTCATCGAAATTCAATTTAGATCAAACCGACCTCCGTCGTATACCGATCAGTCCGAAATCTCTTCTAATTATTTCACAGCCGAGTAACAGCATTCACTTTCATCGTGGAAGAAGCACGATGGATTCTTCGTAAAATAGGACGTGCGCACAGGTCAGCAGGATGCACGTTCAATCGATCACGAGTTTCGATGCGTTTCGTAGTTCTTTCATCTCGGTATTCGGAACAATGCGCTCCTTTGCTACCGATGTCGATATGTCCGTTTACGTTTGAAACATGGAATTCTCGTTTTCCACAGAGAAGAAACGCAACGAAAATAAAATCGTGTTACGCTCTCGCGAAACATCGCATTTTGATGGGAATAAACCAACCCGCTTACTCACGACGGCTTATTAGGTTTATCAGAACGCAGTCTTCGTCCCTAGACCGTCGTTGAAAAGCTTTCGAGTTAACTCTGCGAACGAAACTCGTGTTATCGTATTGTAAAGAAGAAGAAAAAACTGCACGACTTGTACCCCAGTACGATTCGTCTCACCGAAAAGCCCAGAAGCAACTGTTCCGACTATGAAATAAAGACGACTTTTTTGCCATAAAATTTTATCGATATGCAAACATTTGAATCGATACAAAACAAATTACAGGCGTAATCGTTCAGTACTTCTACTCGAGGTCTACCCCACGCCTCCTCACGAATCACGTGACTCAAATCAACCAGTCGCTAATTTTCGTTGCATCAGCGTTGCACCTGAAGAAGTCCGATTTTTTGGGTTACCCCCGCTAAAATCACTTTCAGTGATAAAAAAAAGAAGAAGGTCAGTCGAGTACTAATAGACTGGCGCCGTGAATGGCTGTCATTGAGAACAGCTGACAACAATAACGATATCCGCCAGAACGACCGAAACGTTGGACACAAAGTTCTTTAAGGAAACCTTTGGTTATTCCAACATGAACTTGCGATAGCGACGAGGATGCTAGCCATCGCGAGCACAACTTTTACTCGGCTTTTTTCATCCCGTTTTCTGCTTTCTCGCTTTTTCTCTCTACGCGAACGCGCAATCCCACGTTTTATCATCGTCCTTGTACCACCAGTTTTCGCAAAAAAGCATTTTCATTCGTTGTCCCTTTGGAGGAGCTCCCAATTCTACCGCGTTATAGTCGGAGTTGTAGGTTTTTTCCCAGCTCGATCGCGCACTGGGAAATCTCCGCGCGGTATGCACGCGCACTCTCCTTCCTTCCTGTAAATATTGTACTTCCGAACCGTGTAATTACAAAGTTTTGAAGTCTGAATACCCGCACGATTGCCCTTCTCCTCGATTTTTGCGCAAGATCTTCGACCCACCTGCGATCCTCCCTTCGCTGGTACCTCCCGATTCCAACTCGATTTACTCGCACTACAAAAAAAAACCTACCGGCGCATTGTTCGAATCCGGTGGAGAAACCAGCGGATATTCCTCGAAGTGTGAACCATTCACGGACAGTCGATCCTTTCAACCACCTCGCAAAGCGTGTCAGTCGCAGCCGCAACACCCATGATGGGTTTGCATAGAAACCAGACGATTTGCCGACGTTTTTCGTCGGCTAATCGCCCCAGTAACAACTTCGCCAACATGTTTGTCGCGCGTTATGGCCGTGACACACATCACGTAACTTTCTACGGTTTTTATCGCGACGCTGCTGGCCCGATGCGGCTGTTCACGGCGAAAACGGCTCTAGTTTCCAGTAGCCCCGATGTCTCTGGAGGGATATTTGTTGTCTCGTAGGAGGCGATGACGAAACTCGGCGTGTCGGGACAAAACTCTCCACGTCGACGTATAACTCTTCTCCTCTATTCGGAGGAATTTTCGTCCTTCTTTTTTTTTTTTGCACTCTTCCCAGATAATACTTACTGTGTACCTTGATAAATTAGTCCATCTCGGAATGCTTTGAACTGTCCTTTTTTCACCTTTCATCTCGCTGAAAAACGCACATTCTCGTCACGTTGTATAACGCTGTGGTTGAATAAATAAAAATTTAGGTTGTGAACGTTAGACCACTGATGTCCGCGCTACCAACGGCAAAGAACGTTTTATTTGCTTTATATCCTGCCATTATGTTCGTTGTAACGTGCTCGTGGCACTATTACGATAATGGTATCATATTTGCGACGTTTAATTTAATTTAATTTAATTTAATTTATTTGACGAGTATAATTATTTCAAAACAATAAGAATAACAGAACAAATACAGGTACAGTATAATGTAGAATGTACACACTAAAAATAATTATAAACTAACAATTTATTTGTCATGTTAATATTGGGTTGGTCTCTTTGTTGAATTACATGTGGAATTCAGACACACACACACACATGTTCATATTTTAATTCTATATCGCACGTATACGAGTCACAGATGATTGAAAAACACTACCCCAGTACGATTCGTCACACTGAAAGGACCAGAAATAACTGTTCTGACTGTTCTGAGGAAATGAAGATGACTTTTTTGCCATAAAATTTTATTAATATGCAAACAATTGAATCGATACAAAACAAATTACAGGCGCGATCGTTCAGTACCAGACAACGCCACTCCTACTCGAGGTCTATTCCACGTCCCCTCGCGAATCACGTGACCCAAATCAACCAATGGCTAATTTTCGTTGCATTAGCGTTGCACCTGAAGATGCCCGATTTTCTGGGTTAGCCCCGCTAAAATCACTTTCAATGATAAAATGTTCAATGTGTCTATCTTGTGTCTCAACATGTCTGTAGATACTACTCCACATCATCGTACGCCAAAATCTTATCTAATGTTTGTACAAAAAATATCTATCGGCATGAATTAGTACTCAAGTCATTAAATTCGATTGCTGGTGCACTTTAAAATCTATCGTGTGTTCGATTGAGCTGAACAACGTGTGCGATCACAATAAGAAAGGATACAAAATGGATTTGAATTCACCGTTCGAGAAATACTTTGTATTTCTGAGCGAGTGCTGAATTCAAAGCTGAATGCAGTCGCATTGTGTTGAAGAGATGAGGAAAACGCATTTTCTTCAATTATATACTTTTTACGTATTTTAATGTACAAATTCACCAAGAATCATTCTGTGTGATTGTCAAATTAAATTAAATTAATGATTAAATGATTAATTTTAATTACTATCTTTCATATCATAGAAACTAATTATTAACTGTTAATTATTAATAAATAAATAAAATAAGCTCGTCAAAAACACAAGCATTTCTAGCAAATGGTGCACTTTCAAATTCCCCAGAACAGCGAATCAGCTGTCCAAACGACGTTCAACGACGATATCGCTTTGCAAATAAAGATTCGTCTCGTACAGCTCGCTGTTGTCGGTCGGAAATGCTTTCCCTCATCCATGTAATCGCCTATTTCGCGACTGAAGTCAAACGAAACGAGAGAAAACGAACCTTCCCTCTCCCGCAGTGCGACATTTGCATTTACGTTTATGACGTTCTGCGACTTTTCAACTCTTAAAATGACTGCAGGATTTTGCTTCTTCCAAAGATTCTGCAAGAGGCTCGTGGAAATGTGTATTATTTTCTCTTGCAACGAGAATGAAAATGAAATTCTGTTCAATGGAAAATGCAGAACCTTGAACAACGGCTGAGCCAACCGAACCAACGCGGTTAAACCTTAAATCTAAACCGAGAGCTCGAATTTAATCCAGCCCGAATAAGACTCGAAGAATTTGTGCTCGCCGGGAGTTTTGTTTTCGCCACATACTTAAGTTAATCTTCTCAGCGTTAAATCTTCCCGGAGAACGGAGATAATACGCGGCCGCGAGCGTATACGTGAAATCTATATATTTAAACAGTATGAGTATTAAAGCGATGCACGAGCGTTTCGCGATGTAGAACGGAAATGAGTGGGAAGAAAGCAGGTTACACGCGTCTGAATAGCGTTTTAAACTGTTCACTTTTATTTTCTATTCGTCTCGAGCTGGCTGGTCACGGGGACGCTACGTTTCTTTCCATTTCAAACTTTACTTTCCATTACGAGGTTAACAAAGTTTCACAAATTAAGTAGAATCGAAAGGTAGTCCATTTGTTCTAGATTAATTGCATATCGATTCTCTAAATATTCATAGAACTTTGGTATGAATGTGGAACGAATAAGTCTCTCTGTAAGCAAACACTTTTTCAAAGAGTCTTGAACTGAATGAAATTGTGCATTGCGCACATACATACGAGCTTTTCTTCGATACTTTTTCAATATTTCTCTGCACTCGTTGGAATCAATGGATCGTGTATCATGATTGTCTTTGAACGGGAGTAAAGATGAATATTTATTCATATTATCACTGAAAGTCATTTTAGTGGGGGTAACCCAGAAAATCGGACCTCTTCAAGTGCAACGCTAATGCAACGAAAATTAGCCATTGGTTGATTTGGGTCACGTGATTCGTGAGGAGGCGTGGAGTAGAGACCTCGAGTAGGATTGGCGTTTCTAGTACTGAGCGATCGCGCCTGTAGTTTGTTTTGTATCCATTCAAATGTTTGCATATCAATAAAATTTTATGGCAAAAAAGTCGTCTTCATTTCCTAATCGGAACAATTGCTTCTGGGCCTTTTAGTGAGACGAATCGTCCTGGGGTACAAGTCGTGCAGTTCTTTTTGGTTTAATAAATCGACTTTACAGGAATACTATATTCGAATATATTATAGTAATGTTCGAAGATTAATATCTCATAAATATCCAAATATTAAATATTTAAATTATTATAATTTTAAAAAATGCAAATACAGCGTTAATCCTACAATACAGCAAGTATCATTTTAAACTTTGAAGAGTCCGATTTCAAAATGTATCGTTCAATTTATTGTAAAATGTCTTTACATTGCGTAACGGGTGGGTAAGTGTAAACACTTTTCTTCAAAATGCTAGAAATATTGAACAATTTTCATGAGTAAATTTACAATAGGTAGATTGAAGACTGTCCTTTACAACAACGTCTGAAAATTTTATGTATGATTTTTGTTTCTCAAACAACGGAAATTCGAGAAATCGTACGTTTTTATTGTTATATTTTCTTTTCGTCTAATAATTAAAGTTGACGATAAAAGAAAATTGTAGAGTAAATTTTGAGATATTGTTAAAGAGCAGACTTCAATCGCAGATTCCGTCATGAAAAAAATTTTTCGTGTTTACATAATGTAATAATTTATAGCATTTTCAAGAAATGTCTTCACTTTGCTATCCGTTACGTAGCGTTAAAACGTTTTAGAATAAAATGAACGATATATTTTGAAAGTAGACGCTTCAAGCTTTGAAACATGACCAAGTTTATTATTGTACAATATCTTCTTATAAAATTATTATAACAGTTTCAATATATTAATAGGAGTTATTGTATAGTAAGCCACAAAAGATTTGACACATCTCGTTTTCTGGCAATTTCTTTATAAAAATAATATCATCGCTATATCTCAAAAATATTTAATGTTCCCTTTACAAGAAATCTTGTTTTTATTTTCCTTTTTTCTCTAACATAACGTGAATGATGCGCCTCAACGCGACGAAATGAGTGTAAAAAATTTTTCTTACCAGAACGATATTGAACGTCTAATATCCGAATCGTGTCGTAAAGTCGACATTGGAAAGTCAGACGACTCTTTTTATATTTTGTTCCGACGAAGTACCTCCGATGATGTGCTACCAGAAGATTTGCTTACGTTGGTTTTGCGTTATCTGCTTCGTACACCCCGTAAAAGTGAGATGTGACGTGAAATCCTCTGATTGTCAGCACAATATTCAGTCACTGTGTATATTCAATAAAAACACGTTGCATAATGTATCCTTCGTGAGCTTTGCAGTAATTCGTTTGATTTTAATTCACAATTTATACTAGAAAGAGCTGAGAACGCTATTTCATTGTTGATAAAAAGTTTCGCCGATGGGAATGCGAATACAACTTGGTTATTATGCCAGGTAAAATTTATACTTTCTCGATAAACGGAGAGAATATTCCGCGTGAATCATTCGCGCGTCGCATCGACTTTCGATTCTTAGAAGTCGCGCAATTGCTACCCCCTGCCGCGGGTATTCTCCGAACGCTGGAAACGTTGTTCAACCTCTTTATTATGTCTTTGCTTTCGCGAAGAGTTCGTTGATTGATTGATTAATCAATGTTTCATTTCTCGCACTTTTACCCCGAATTTCCGCGAACTGTCTCGCGTTTCTCCACCGAGAGAAGATCACTTAAAATCACTTGACGATCCCCCGGGCAATTCAAATGACTTCCTTACGGAGAAGAAACGAAGGATAGTCCCATTACACGAGCCTTAGTAAGCGCGTAATCTTTGTCGAACAGCGGTTTCAGCGGTCCTGAAAGTAGCCTAGCCACGGCAAAGCCGATACCGGCTAAAGCCGGATTCGAGCTTAACCGCGTGGCTCCGCCGAGATAAAGTTTTCGTTACAGTTCGTGAGTTCACGTTAGAAGTCGATTTTTCGTCCACGTTTTTCGGCTGGTTGGCCCCCAGCACCGCGCTTTTTCTCGTTCTCTTTCTTGCCGGCTGGCTTCGCAGCTCTCCCCCCACCCCCACCCGCGAAAACGTCGGTGATGCAACGCGACGCAATACTGGCTTATAAGTACGCTCATGAATAATGCAGGAACGCAAACAAAAGTGGGGGGGTCGAGCCACCGTCTTGCCATACAATACTTGTGTATTTTACAAACACCGTCACCTCGACACCGCCGCCGACGCTGCCGGTTGTTAACCATCCCCTCCCGACACCACCCCCTCGTCTCGTCGTTATCGCTCTACACACGAACGTCTACGTGCAAACGCATTCCAAGTTCGTCTCTACGCACACCGGCTGATTCATACGTCTCTTGCGATACGTCCAATATTTAATAACGAGCACGCTTTCGAATGTGCCAGCTGCTTCGTATGCCGCTTTAACGAATCTTCCTGCCACGCGAGCGGCACGATTTACGATACAACGATTCGATTGAATCACACCCGATGGTTTATATTTAATGCATAATATCGCGTACAACCGATATGCTTGTCGTACTGGAACATTCAGGTTGCAAGCTATTCGGTCAATTATACCGCGGATATCTTCGTTCGATCGAGGATAATTGAATCAAATAATTAATGAATAAATATTAAAATGTTTATCGTAGAAACGAGAGTGGTCATGCACGATCCTTGGCCATTTTCATCCTTTGTATTTTCATTACCTGGATAAACTCGACGAACGGGAGAATTCAAATACGAGCACGATCATTCTTTCGCTTTAATTTGTCCTTTGTTCCTCCTGTTCGATTCCTCTTTTCCCCTCGCGTTTGCGAATGACGATATTTCGTTTGCAACGAAACAACGAAAACTCTAAATATCGGGTGATCGCGATAGTTCGTGCCTCTGAAAATTTTGAAATTAAACAACGAAAACTCTAAATATCGGGTGATCGCGATAGTTCGTGCCAATGAAAATTTTGAACTATCGTCAAACGTCATGGAAATAATGCTAATTTGTGCATTAATCAATGGAGAAGGAAAAATTTAATTTTCGCCATGTTGTGTTGTACGAGTTTTGGAAAGAAGTGAGTGTGAGAGTTTTGGAACTGCGACAAAAGAGACATTTGTTTGCTCACCAAACAATTAAAATCTCGTAGATTTTTAAATAGTAATTTTAACAAACTTTCGGTATTGATGACAACATTGTATGCGCTTTGGTAGAGAATCACGACTATTAATAAAATTCTTTACACTTAAAAATGTAAAAAGTTCCGCTTTTGTTTTATCTTAAGTCACAAACTTCTGCAATCATCCAATATCTAAAAACAGTGACTTTTATTAATATTCGTACAATAATGGACTTGAGCTCATTTCAAAGCCTGGAATTTCTGCTACGTTTCTACATTATGTTACAAATGATGTTTCTACAAAATGCTACAAATCGTCACAGTATGTTGACACATTGATAAATTTCTTTCATGACTGAATCTGCGATGGATTTGAAAATTGAAATCTTTTCTTTACAACAATTAAGTCACAAAACCTACTGTACGATTTTTTTTATTGCTAATTTGTTCAACTTCAATTATTAGAAAATGAATATAACAATAAAAATGTTTGAATTTTTTGAGTTTTCGTCATCTGAGTCTAATGTTCAAAGTTCAATAAAGTGGTAAAAAAAAAAGAGAAAAAATTGTAAGGGAGAGATATTAGTCTTCAATTCTATCGTAGATTTAGTCATAAAAAAATTGTTCAATGTTTTCACATGCTATAACAATTTGTAACATTTTCGTTTTGTAACCACGCGATGCAAAAACATTTTATGAATTGAACGATGCACTTTGAAATTGAAATCTCGAAGCTTTAAAATTCAGATTTACTTAAACGTTATAATAATTTAAATATTTAGTTTATGTGTAAATTTAGTTATGTTTAGTAAATGTTTAGTAAATGTTTAGTTAGTTGTTTCAAGTATTGATATATCGATCGTTCACAAACTTGGCTTAATTTTCATATCTGTCACAGGATTGAAGACGATATTGACATGTCTACGACTACTTTTTGATCATAGCCAATCTATTTACTTCCGTTCGTCTACACCCCCTGCCAGCAGGAAGCTCGATTCCGTTGAAATCAACGTCACCGTCTCGCAGAGTTTCATCACTCGTCGAGAGAAAATTTCATTGTCGTTTTTTTACTCAAATATCATTATCTCGTTTCTGATGACGCAATCAGGTTGATCATTTGATATTTCAAGATTAAATTTTGATAACGATTTGATCATTTTGTCGCTTGGATACGACAATCTTGTATTCGCCCGCGTTTCACGAAGAAAAATATTGAAAAAAAATCGATGCATTTATCGTCAGAGAAAATATTTTTCGTTTAAACATCACTATGGTTAACCGCGATACGTTATATCTCCCTTGCTTTAAAAATAGTATTCCCCGCAAAGAGCCCGACATACATATGAGTCAGTGAATAAAGGACGCGAATCGAAGACTCGTGCGTTCGAATACGATTGAATCTTCAACTGCTAAAATTGGCACTGTTGCAAAAGCATCTGAATAAATATTAATAATCAGCGAGCGCACCTTATCGAAGAAGAGACGTTTTCTTTCATCTTTCGTTGTTATCTCGTTTTAATTCGTCGTGACGTCGGTGAATTTTCGAGTTGCTTCTCGACCGGTGGTTTTCTTCTCGCAAGATCGCAAAAGTTTTTGCTTCCATTAATAAAATTCAGCTGCACAGCGGCTATTAATCATTCGGGGAAGTTGGAGGAAAATTCGAACCGAACTACAAACTAAGAGTTCCGAGTTATTGCACGCGCGTCTCGACGCTGAACGACGGACAAACCGATTAATTCCAAGTGAACCGTTTGTCGAGTCACGATAGTTCGCGTAACACGTTTCCGTCCAAACATTCCTGCCTAAACAACTATTCCCTCTGACTAATCGCAGTGACAGAGAACTCGTGGAGCAAACGTCTCGCGCGGTCGAGACTCTGGCTCGACGTTTCAGGATCAGATACGGGTCGACACGCGGGGAATTATTCCAGCTAGTGACCCGTCGTACAACAAAGATCGATCGCATAATCTGGCGGTTCGCAGGACAATCAATGCACGTCGCGTTGCATCTTGGCCGATTGTCCGTGCCCGATCGAGGAAACAGGAAAAATCAGGATTACGTCGCACGACGCCGTGACTCGCATCCGCCGCTATAAATCCTTCTCTGTCAAAGGGATCGCTACCTCCAATCCTGCCGTGCTGTAAGTATCTTCTCTTTCGCGACGTTATTGCGAGATCTCCCGATGAAAAGAAATATTTTATCGACGGAGGAAACTAGCGCTTCGCTTCCAAACGAAAGATGAAATTGAGCGACGCGACAGTCGCGATTCAGAGGTATGACGAATAGAGGATGTCGGCGTTGGTGATTTTCTAGTCAGCGAATTTCGCGTCGCGACCATTTTTTGGTTTACGTGCAACTATTCGTCTGGCCGTGAAAGATTCAGAATGTGAAACTGGATTAACCCCCTGCGCTGGCAACTGGTTCGCGGACCATAACGAGTGACCGAACCGTACACAATAATTCGTCGCTTTCTTTTTCTTTTGAACTCGTCAGTGTCGATATCACTGAATAGAAATTATTAAGCGGTAATAAACTCATTTGTTTCGCCTGGGTTACATTTAAATGTAATTTACTTAAAACTGAGAAAATGTTGCAATTTCGGATAAAAAATTCTCGACGTGCGTATACGTCATTCCAGCGCGTTATTCAGACAAGGCCATCGCGTACAAAGGTCTTAGAATATTTTCCATTTTTAATATTCAATATTTACCAAAAAAAAGTTCTTTTAATTACAGATGCATGTTGTTGATACGTTAATATAGTACAATATTAATAAATGATAACGTGTTAATAAATAATACGTTTGAACGGGACGTATTTATACAAAGTGTCCCAGAATAAGCAAGGGATATTTTTGAAGTGACTTTAGCGCATCTAAAGGATAAAAGAAAGTCCGTTTGTTTTCGAGTTATGACGAATTTAATTTTCAACTATTCTTAGCTGCTTATTTTTCATAAGAGATGCTCGAAATGCTCTTGCATTTCAATACATCCTTAGATCCATCGATGATCGTTTCGTCGTCCGGATTTGCGAAGAACTTTTCAATTCGATGGATTTCAAATTATCCTCTGTAAAAATCTCTTCCTCAAAGTATTGTTTATGGACAGCAGTATTATACGGAGAATATCGAGTTTGCAAGTGACGCAACATATGTACATCTATCATGATACAAAATCTGCTACAATTTAAAAATAAAATCAAGTAGAATATACAAAAATGGACGAAAGTATTCGCACGTCAGATGAAAAGTTGTTTATATTTTAAACTGTTATATTTTAATTTTATAAGAGTCGTATAATTCAGTTGGTTTCATTTTGAAGTATGAAACCTCCACTTTAATAACGCTATGTTAATTCAAAAATTCAAATTCCTCTGAAAACGTTAAACAATTTTGTTGTGACTAAATCTGCTATGATCTCAAAGTCTCCTTTTTACAACGATGTTTTTTTTCCGTCATTTTATTAAACCTCGAATTAGAATTAACCCATAAAGATACAAAAAATCGTAATATCTCGTCATTTTGTAATCCTAATGTTCAAAATCGTACGCAAAGAAAATCATACAGCAAGTTTTAAAAAAGAGACTATAATTTTGGGAAAAAAGAACTCGAGCTTCGTAAAATAGAGGTTTGACGCTTCAGAATGAGGTCAACTGAAGTGAGTTGTATGATTTTTTTTTTTACAAAGTTTAAACAGTTCAAAGTATCGGTAATTTTTTATCGACTTCTTTTAATTGTTTGGTTGACTTGGAGCTATTCCAAGAATTTTTCCTGCTTATTCTGGAAATATCATTTATACGAGTGTAATATCTTTTCTGAATAACATTCCCTAAATTTCACGCTGCGATTTAATCCTAAAAATGATATATTTAACTCTGCAAAAATTGATCGTGCATACATATTTTACGTTCTCCAGAAAAGAAATAAGTTTTTTCTCCCTGACTGCATTTTCCGTCTATTTTTAAATTCACTTGCTCTTTCTCTTACATTCTCTGTCGTGCTTCTTCCGGCTGAGTGTGTCCAACCTCGCAAGTTTAATCTTCAAGTAAATTTCCATAGCTCGCTGACATTCCAGCTGCTTTCGACAAAAAAGTTGAAAGAAACTTTAGAATACGCCATTATGCACAGATTCGCGTTTGACTGTGATCATCGCTGTATCACATCTACAGCAGCAGTAACGGTAAAAACCGTGTCGTACCATTTAATTCGCTCGACTAAATGTTGCTCGATTCCAAAGCACTTTGTACAATATTGAAGATTGTGCACTTTATCAACGCAGCAAACGGCAAAAGATACAAGCTTCGATCGTGACACAAAAGATTTCAAGGAAGAAATTCATTTCGTGGGAAACGAAGAAATAATGACAACCGCAACGCGATCGTCGACGCCTTAACAATGAGAGACTCCTGTTTGCGCAGATAACAGAGAACTATCATCCTGTGGGCGGCGCTTAAAAACTTGTAACGAGATAAAAAAAAAGCGAGCGTAAAGTTGGATGATAAGTATTCCGATTAATAAAAGTTCTTCGCAAATTTCAGTCGTCTCATCAAAGTTAGCTCCGAGAAGAAAGAGAGAGAGAGAAAGAGAGAGAGAGAGAGAAAGAGGAAGAGGGAGAGACAGGAAGAAAGGATACGACGGAAAGAAACTTGAGCGCATATTCCGGCGTCTCTCTTCTGACGAAGAAGGATCGCTTTTTTCAAAATGGAGACAAAGGTGATTTAGAAGGACGGGTCTACGCCAGCAGCGGCGAACTAATTAGTTACCCAAGAAGAGAAATGATGGAGGGAAGATCTCGACGAGGGGCCGCTGAATCTACACACTTCACCGCCCTATCGATTATATCTCGACTCGGAGGACCGAGTATTACCCACGCTGCTGTTGCAACTTGTCGATGAAAAGGGATATTCTCTGGCGTGTGCGCGCGAGAAAGAGTGGGAAGAACGACGGAGGCTCGCGAGCCGATTGAATCGGGCAGCGGAAGCACTGGATGAAGAAGATGATACGTGGAAACCGCCGCGCCGTGCACGATCGTATCCTTCCCCCGGATCTCCTCGAGCTACTACCGGCTACCGAGCGTTGTATATTCCAATTCGATAGACACGTTCCCCCCAATGTCTGATAGGAAAATGGCCGGCCCTATCGGCAGCCCAGTTTCGGATTACCCGCTCGCTGGGATAACGACGGCTGGGAACCGGTTACCGCGAATACCGGGCAAGAATTTCCAATGGATATCTCTCTCCGATACGATCGTCCTCCGAGATATCGATCGAAGAAGAAACGAAAGCAACGACAAACAGGAATAGAAATTCGAGTGCCGTGTAAACGATTTATGAACGAACCAATGGAGTATCTATCTTCGAACGATACTAACGAGACTACGTCGCGTTAACGAGCTTTGTCGCGCGCGATTCCGTCAAAGTCCTGATCCATCTCGGTATCTTTTGGCAAATCGCAGTCGCGCGGATCCCCTCCGTAAATATTTGAGAGGGACAGATTACCCTGCCTCGAAAAAGTTGAAAATCATCATTTTGTCGCATTGCGCCAGCACGTGCGCCACGTTTCAAAAAACGTTTCTTCTCAGAATTTTTGTCTGATTTTTGTCCAATGAGCGCGAACCTTCCTCTCCGAAAACAGTGGAGGATCCGTCTGTGCGATAAATGTGCTTGCAAACAGCGTAAAAAGAATCGACTGTTTCGGGCAATGTTTGAGTAAAATATCTTGACGCTTCGCGTGTGTGTTCAACGAATTCACAGCGCGTGGCTCGCAGCGTAGCGGAAGCGTGTAACACTGTCCGCTGTGGTTACGCTGTTTTTTCTTCTCAATGAATTTCAATGAAAAGCTGCACACCAGGCAAGCCCTCGACGTGACGCGACGTCCCAAGCTTCGCAGTTTCGGGCTGACCGCAAGAGTCGACCATCAACGTGCGTTTTGCGGTCGCTGTAAATTTGTCACTCGTTTCTAACGACCGCAAACGAGTATCATTGGGAAGCATACGATATCGTGCCCCGCTCTCCTCCTCCTCCTCTTTCTGCCGTGGCACGTCAAGGCGGCATTATCTACTTAGCAAATTAAAACACGCCAGCAGCTTGCGTTCACTCGTCGCATTTGTTTTCTAAATTTTACTTGTTAATCTTCCGTGGAAAAAATCGATTGATAAAATGCAGGCTACAGGTGTAAAATTTCGTAAAATACACGTGTAACAATCTTCGGAGAATTAAACAATCGCGTTTCCAGGGATGGATTACAGGTAAATACGTGGAAACGCGTTGTATTGTTATTATACAAGTCCTCGAACGCCGTGCGACTGGCGCGTGATGAAACATGGAACAACACTTGTTCGCGCGTGGAAAACAAACAAATATTATTATTTCGAAACTTTTATTTACTGGATGCGCGATCGAGCTGGTGAATTTACGCGTTACTCGCGTGAATAATACTTAGCACTCAGATATCTCCACGTTCCGATATTTATCGATATAAATACAGAGGTATTTCGAATGTGCGCGCGAGTCCTTGTTGAATGCATTTTGACAGTGACACACGACCTTTCCGTTTGTTTGCACGTACATTCTTCGAGAACACTTCGCTCTAACCTTTTTCGGGAGCAATTTCCTTCACCGACCGCCAACAGACAGAATAGGGTGGAATTTCGTATAAGTTACTGAGATGGCAGATACGAACGACGTTTTCATTCATAACTATGAACTCTTGATAACAGACAGATGTAGCTCAAGAACAAACAAAGCCTTGGTCCGCTCGCAGAACATGTATCAAGCTCTTCCTCCGAAAGGACGAACCATCGTAGTACTACGATGCTTTTTCCACCCTTTCGCAACATTTCAGATTGAGGAAGGAAACGAGAAGATGTGTACGACGAGAAATGTACAAGGGCAGAAAAACGTCGAATGGTCTCTCTCAAGGACTAGATTTATCAATCACGCGTTCAGTGAATTCGTCAAAGAACATCGTACGAAATTCACGAGACTGGAATAATACAATTATCCGCAAAAACACTTTCCAAATCCTTTCAAATTATTTATCGATTTCGAATTAATCATAAATTTTATAGCTGTCGCGGTAATACGCAGCAATAACGGGGAAATTAAATCTCATTTGTTATTAAATATCATTTTATTTGAAAATGTTTTTCGTTCGTCTTTCATTTGTCAAACACGACGTATTGTCCTCGACTCTAATTAAAGAAACAATTTCATCCCGTAGATGCGTGCGTTACTTTACGTCATTGTCTTGTTTGAAATATTTACACGTTGCAGTGTTTATAAGTATTTTTCAAGTGAAATTGCGTCGCTGCCATCCGATTAAGGAACAGAAAAAAGAAAATGTTAAACTGCTTAGCTGTTATTTCCTCGTAACGCACTTTTAAAAAAGATTTATATTAGGATACGGGTGACAGAAAGAACTGCGATATCTTTACGCTGTTCACAATGTTTTTACGCTTTTTCATATTACTATGCCGGCGGAGTTACTTATTGAGTGTCGGACAACCTTTTCCACTGATATCGTGCCTGCTACAAAAACGAGGTTGCTTGAGTTTCATTTCCACGGTATTACCGCCAGGAGTACGCTCGCATACGGATTGCTGGCAGACCCGCGCAACACGAAGCCACTTTGTATCAATTCATTCGACGAAATATTAAATTTCATATTCGCAAGAAATGCACTGGCATCGATACACTGGCTGCCCTGCTGTGAGATCGTGCTCTTTTCTTGATTATGCGTGAGCACGTTTGCGACCTGTATGTTATATGATGCTCATGAAAGTATTCAAACACTTATAGAAACTCTTTATTAATTTATCGTTTATTATATATTTTATAAATATAAAACATTAACGCTGCAATGAGAACTATCACGATCATGTTGCTCAAGCTTGAAACAAATTTAAAAACAGATATTTCATGCGAGTATTTCGATACTTACAGTACTTGTTACACGACTATTCATGTTGTACACTAATTTTCTACTGAACTTATAAGATATAATGAAACAGTTATAAGATACTAGATACACACTTATAAGATATATTATATCTTGTAAGTGTAATAATTTATTATATTCGTGGTAAATATCTTATAACTGTATTCATCTTCAGATTCGTTTCAAATTTTATCAATATAATTGTCTCACAATCAGTCGTCGACTCGATGAAATATTAAAATGTTGTGATATAAAACGTATATGACATACACGTCTGCATGAAAGTTCTTGGTGTTCGAATACTTCTGTTAGTCACTGTATTGTAAGAATTGACATATTGTAACCCTGCCATAAAGTCATGGTCCTGTTACCGAGGCAATTCTTCCCACATGTGCGCCATCAAGAGTGCAGTAGCACCCCAGAAATAACTCTCGCGATAGAATTCCGCTTGGAATCATCAACTGTCGAGACTTCATTTTTCTAATAGTATTTTCTAACAGTGTGTACCCACATATTGATATTATTATAAATGCATGACTGATAACAATCCTCAAACTCCCAAATTAGCTTCACTAGCGGTACAATAAATTTCACTATTTTGAACTTTACGTAAGAATTCCTCGAGTAAGAGTAAAAAGTGATAAAATATTACTAGCTTGTAGACAAAGGAAATATTTTCATACGTAAAGAGGAGAGAGAAGCATCAAATTCGTAGTCTCTGTTTCCTGTTACTCTTGAATAAACTCCTATACTTGAAATTCGAGATAAATAAAATGTGTTTCACTTGTTTCTCTATAACGTAACATCGTACGCTTCGCGTGTATTCATCGTATAAATTTCGCAGTCGACCGATCGAATGCTCAGAGATTCTACAAATGCATTATTTCAAACGGCTGTGTGAAATTAACGAGCGATCAAGTTTAATGAGTCCCGAATGCACAATATCGCAGAACCCTTTTGTAGTAAAGACGATGCAAATAGAGAAACGGAATGAAAATACGATAACGACTCGAACAAATTAAACGTTCGCTCTAATGATGCTTAATATTTTCCACCGGTGCTGCGATACTACACTGAAAGCTGGAAAATACACACGACCAATGGAGAAGTTCGTTTATTTGACGTTTAATGTCATTCGTTTTCTGTATTCCAAACACAGTATTCGCTGTTTTCGCGCTTCGTTTATGAAAAGAAGTCGATTAAAAGGGACAAGTAGCATGTGCAAACTTTTAACTACAACTTTAAAAAAAAAAAAATTGTTAAATTTAAAGGTTCGTTCAAATTCAGTTTGATAATAAAATTGATTAACACTTAATTGGTATCATTGAACGTCACGCGACCATAACGGTATAGAGATATCGCAAATTACTTAATTTTCAATTAAATTTTATCATAAATTAAATATCCAAGGTTTTTGGTAATTTGGTAAAATACTACAGTCATCTGTAAAGCCAGCGATACTATTTGAGAATTAATTAATATTATGCATACATAATGATTTACGAATTTTAAGAATGTGACTAAGCTTTAAGAAAAATTCAGTGTCAGTTTCTTTTATAAATTATTTATTAGTAAAACTTCCAAATGATGTTACAAAAGTGTAAAACTTACGAAAATTCAACCAAGTATGATTGATGATGATAAATTTTATCGATGACATACATTTAAATAATAAACTTATTAAATAAACTTAATAAACTTATTACTTTGCATGCGTGAATGTTTTTTTTTGTAATTTGTTATCAAAGCCGAAGTATAAATACTTCTACATAGTGGAATTTTACAAAACTTGCGTACTATGCAAGATTTTTCTTTCGAACCATACACAAAACTTTTCCAATATATTTATTTTTATATTCTTTGTTTCCTTTTATATTAAATTTTAAAAATAACTTTTGTGACTTTTATGACTTTCAAAAATAACATTTTTTGGTCCAATTTCTTCACTCATGGCTTCTTTCTCCATTTGGCACTCGTCTTTAATTCAGGGACGCGCGACCTCGTGCAAAAATAATTTATAGTGCAGTTTCCTTGGACATTTGACTGTTTGCAAATGCGAAAAGACTACAATTTGTTAAATAGTCAGTCAGCTAGTAGGAGATAATTTCAGATCCACTCGACACACGATAATACTACAGATCGCAAAAATGCAACGCTTATTCCAAATAACTTGGAATAATTAACGCGCTTTTGTCTTTTGTAAATGCGAGACACAGTTCTGCCCTTAAAATCGCAAGAGAAACGAAATCGTGCATAGAGTTGGCGACACAAGACCCAAACGAAGAATCGCAGACGTGCTTGAAGTTGTTTTCAGTTTCCTTGGGAAACGCGAGGCCGATGAGGCGGAGAGATTTGGAACAGCAGGCTGGCGGGGCAGCAGGTATATTAAAATCGCATACATATCCTCCCTTTTAGCAGAAGTAATTCGCGAAGCGGATTCGAAAGTTGGAGGTATCCTAGCTTACAGGCTCGCCCCATAAAAGTTCTCGGCGCGGTCCGCGCTCGAACTCGCTTTAGCGTTGCCTTCAACAGCACGTTCGACTTCGTCCTGGCTGGTTGAATTTCGCTGAACGACTTTTCTCGTTCTCCGCCGGAGAATCTGGTCGTGTTTCTCTGTGTTTTTTCAAGCTTGTCGATACCTAATCCCCTCGACCGGGGAACTGTCGTCAAACAGTTCATACGTGAACGATTTCTCTACGAACGCTGTTGCTAGCCACTTGTAAAAACCGCGTTAACTACTTATAAAAACCAGTTCAAATTGCTTGACCCCCTTTTAATCGTGCTTTCCGATCCTCGTTTGCCACCTCAGTGCGCAGCAATTCGCTCGCTCCTAGCCCGTGAAATACTTCCTAGATTGAGAGACTTGTCCGGTATGTCGACAATTTGCCATGGGGTACGATTTCGACGTCGAATGCGATTAAAAAGGAAAATTCGTCGTTGTGGTGGATGTGGAAACCTCCGAGTCGTGCTTCAAACACGACTGTGTGGGAAAGTATTGGGTGACCAGAGAAATTCTTGCCGTTTTTTCACAAATTTATTCAATCGATACACGAACCGTGACGATTTGATGACTTATCAAGTACCATTTTTGTAAAAGTCTGCTATTTTGCTGCTTCTTTC
>KQ435783.1:1404914-1419716 GCA_001276565.1 Melipona quadrifasciata | reverse complement strand
TTCTGGGCCTTTCAGTAAGACGAATCGTACTGGGGTAGTACAAGTCGAGCAGTTTTTTCATTATTGAATCGCTCGTTCCTCGTATGGTTATCCAGATTCAAGAACAAGTGAAAATCTGTTGATTAGAGATTTGGCCGAATATGATACAAGAGACATGATCTCTTTCAAGTTCAATTATCTTGCCTATTATCTTGAAGAAATAAAATGTTCTTCCCATTTATCAATGCTGGTTGCTATTTTCGAAATTTTCTCCGAAATCTTAGCGACAGTTTTTCCCAGTTTTTAAAAACTCGTTGTCAGTCAAAAAAATCCCTAGAATTGTGTGACCAACAAAAATTGACAAGAACTGTTTTGTATGTTCCTATTAAACGAGGAAATTTTGTTCGTAAACGAAATAATACTACGGTGATCTTGGCGACGAGAGTACAAATGGCGTCACTTGCGAACTTTCTGCTAGAACTTTCTTTCTTTAAGTAGAAAAATTTCAAACAAATTCGAGACACTCGATCGTGCCTTATCACGTCTGCAGCAAGATGGTTCTCAGTTCTCGAGAGATAGAAGCGTGCGTTTAAACTGCAGCATCCTCAGGAGAGTGGAAACGTCTGCACGTAGCAGACTGTGATACCACGCTTCCTAACTTTCCTGTTGAGTTTGATAATGCATTCCGATCTACCATTAATTCAGTTATTTTCCCTTGGCAAACTAACGAAGAACTATTCGAGAACTATTCGCAGCTACGTACGGCGGTTCGTACACTATAAGAGACAAAAAGTAAGGTAACAACCGCGATTTAAACGTTATGCCAATATTGAAAATAGGCCGATTCCAGCCGATCAACAAAGAAAGACGCCCCGTGTTTGCATCGCGTACTTTTCGCCGTTGAAACGATATCGAACTGTTTACGATTGGTCAACATCGATTCCGCTGTCGATAATACTCAAAGCTCGAGTCAGCCGGAGCATTAGCATGAATCGATCTTCGTGACCAGCGCGTTATCAGCTGCCTAACAAGGATTAGGAGCAAGTGTCACAAGCAGCGTTGAAATCCAATACATATACTTAATGTACCATCATGTACCCGCAATTCTCAGATAGACTTGTTTTATGTGCCAAGCGTTCCAAATGAACTGATCAGATCTCGTCCTTTCTCATATTTCCATTATAAACGAAATCTCTTGGCGAAAATATTAAAAGCCGTTTATTTTGAATGTAGCATAAATCACTTTATTTCTAAATCTGTAAATAGATGTTAAATTTGTACTTTTAATTGAAAAATTGATGCCAACTTTCCAGAAGATTCGCTTGTATTTGCTATCTCGCTCACTTATATTTTTCTCAGTATAAATAATCTCGCACAATGAATCGTCATTTTTCATTATTGCAAAGTGGCTTGTACCACTTTCAATTATCACTATTTTTGCCATAATTCTCACTCTTTTCGGTATCCGATAGACTCTTTTATATACCTATGATTTTTCGTACAAATGTATTACTCTGTTCAAATGAAATAGAAACTATAATAAAACGAAAGCTATTAATCGTCAATTTCTACTTTAGTCGCGTAATTTTTCTCCATCGAGAATTTATCTCCATTGCTTGAAATGCAATTGTGTCGATGCTTTATTCATTCTTCAAAACATTTTTCAAACTCAGTTTTTTGGATTGCTTTTAATTCCTTCAGTTCTTATTCTAATTAATTCTACTCCATTGCTTAATTTTATTTCATCGATTCAAAGTCGCGTTATTGTAAAGCGATAAGAAGAAATTGCACAATGGTTGCGAGATGATATTTATTGAATTTTTAGAAGTCTTGACGACTAAAGACTCTGAATTGTCTTCTATCGACATACAATCATTTTCTTCGACAAATTATCTTTCGAAAGCTTTTTATAATATTTCAATTATTTTATTTATTTTAATATTGTTTTTGATAGAAAATTTAATGCACGCTTTTTACTTAATAAGTTTGATACTACACAAATTTCACGAAATAAAATAAATTGATATAAACGTTCGTAATTTTGTTTTTAAATCCGGAATTTTTTTGAACAGAGTAATAATATTCGAAGAAATTTTTAAGAGTTTTTTAATGAAAATTTATATAGAAAAGCTTGTAATCCACAGATTTAACAATAAGTACAATTCTCCAAAACTTATCTATAACAATACGAATATTTCAAAAACCAAAATTACACATGTAGCTTATATATACAAGGCTTATACGTTCTCAGAACGTGTGTAAAATAACAAGTACGCTAAAATAAAATTCATATAAACATATACCCGTTATAACTTTGTTTTTAAACTCCAGCTTACTATATGTTGGAACATGTTTTTGAAATTGCACGCTAGATTATTGTTTTTCTTCGTGGTTTTAGTTCATATTAGCATTATGAATGTATTCATACTATGCAAGCTATGTACGTCCAGTGAAACGAGATTATTTTGAATTTTTGACATTTTCCTGGCCAGTTCAATCTCCGGACTTGAATCCTCTAGACTATTACTTACGGGGACATTTAAAATCTGTAGCAGGTTTGGACATTATTTGAATAAAATATTTGAAAAATGATTGTTCAAATAATATATCATCTTTTTTTTGAATCAATGTTATTTTGAAATAATCTTGCGTGAGTTATTTGAACAAACGAATGATTTGTCTTCGAATTATTTTATTATTAATAGTTCAATAGAAATGAAATAATTTCTAATTTTATTTTGTACCTTGTTTCTGCAAGTAATTTCTAGTTTTACTTCGCCCCGTGATATTACATTTCAATGAATTAGATCAAATAAAATGTTATTTGAAAGTGATTTGATTTGCACACAAGATAAAGTTAATTTTCCCATGTTATTTTTAAAGCGAGAATGATAAATTAGTAGAAATTACTCATTATTTGAAATTGTTATTTCGTTATTTTTATTTGAAATAAAATTCGCTCAATGTTGGTCTGTAGTTTGTAAAACGTCAGTTCATATCGTTGAAACACTTTGTGACTGTTCGACAATCTACAACTGTATATAGGAGTAATTTTTCTAAAAATATATAAGCAAATATCATATAATACAAAATAAGCTGTAACTCGAAAATGAAGTTATCTTATTTTAGTGCTCTAAATCAGTCACATTTTTCACATGTTCTGAACGACCGTATATAAGATTCTTCAAGAGCTTTAGAATCTTGATGAAACTGACAGTAGTGCAAATATAATTATCGCGCGTTTGTTCCACGAATTTTAATGGTATTGAAAGCTCAGCGCTTGCTCCAAAACGTACGCATATTTTTCAACCATGTCTATGTTTATCTAGCATCCTCGTATTTCACGACGAGCTTAATCATGTTTCATCCATAGTCGAATTTCGATCGCTTCACTCATACAGGATTAACAGCTTACAGACATCCTCTTACATTTTCGAATGCGGTTCGAACACGTCAATCTATAGAACCATCACGATTTTTAAGTCAAACTTTATCGTCAAACCAGCCACATGCGTTATTTATCTACACACTGGCGATCGCTATTGAATCGATTGCGTTCAAAGCAATTGTTTCGAAGAACGTTCAGGGAAATGCTACTTGTTCATGCCAACGTTTAAAGGCTTTTATTATGTTTTTATAAAAGAAATGTAAAAATGCTGTGAATATCGATTTATGAAAAGATTTATTGAAAAGATTGATGTATTTTTACAACACTAGGCTAAAGAGCAACTAAAAAGTACGGAGTAAATCGTGTCAAATAGTTTGAATTATTATAAATAATTTTTTATGATTTCCAAAATTGTTTATAAATTAACGCTCTTTGCAACAAACTTGAAGTTCGATCGAACTGAATAACGAATTATATTTACGCAGGGCGATTCGAATTTTTTACAATTTTTTTTAATCGATGATATTACGTAATTTTCTCATTGATTTTATAAAAGATAGTAACGTTATAGTGTGCTGTGACACACAATTTTTATGTATGGAGTACACAATATCTTGTTATGTAAATATCATTTGCACCTCATACCATCTTCTTAACCGTGTCTGTTTCTAATTGCTGCACATACAACGCGATGAAACAAAAATATGTATTTACATAAATTGTTTGCGAAGCTATAAACTGCTGAACGCTATAATCCGCTGTTTAATGTCCAATTACCATACATTATCTTAGTATGCGCTCTACGTTCAGCCGTGTTTCACGTACAAAGGGGATGATTATTATTATTAAAGTCCTACTTCGCCGCGCATTCTAAGGGATGAGCCGATATCATCGAGCACATTTGGGACAGCAACCTATTTGCTTAACTGCTAATTTTCCGGAGCAAAGTAGACTGATGTTGAAACCCAGCATTTCAAGATCGATGCAGGATTTGTATTTGGTTTTACTGATTGCTACTAATAATGCTAATGCGTGTTTAGAGTCAAGCATGTGACTGATCAATGACTTACTGAGTGACTGTCAGGAACTGAAATTGTCTTTTCTTTTATTAGTAATTATTGGTAGATTGCAGATTTTTATGCATTTGTGGAAAATTGGAAGTTGCAAAAATGCGCACGATGCCTATAATATGTAGATTATTGTAATTTATTTTGAATCTATTATAATTTAATAATAACTTTATAACAATTTATTTTGAATCTATAATTTAATAATTTCTATTTAAGTTTCTTTAGTGATGTTGGTAAAAATTTTAAAATGCATAAAAAAATCTGCAACTTAGTTATTGAAATTTCATTTGTGACGAGCAGACTTGAAATTTTTAGAATTTCGTAATTATTTAATTGTATTGAAAATTTATTATAGTGTCAACATATTTGTGTCTATCTTTCTTCTATAATTTACAATTTATTTCATTTCAATTATTTTTTTCAAAAGTGTTTTTTTCATTAGTTTTTATTGAAAGGTGACTAAACATCTTTATGTTGCAGTGTGTTCTAATTTCAAGCGCTGAAGAAGCAAACATTTTATTATCACCAATAAATATTATACTTTCAATATTCATTTTCTTTTTTTATTAAAGAAATTGCAAAACAGTTATCGAAGAAGCAATAAACAATAGGATGTTTTTATTTTCGATATACTATTTAATAGATTAATCGGTAATTATTTATTTCCTCCTCGCCGATTTCAATAATCTTAAAATATATTGTCAAAGTCATGATTCTAAACTTTTTTGTTATATATACTAGTTTCTGAGATATCCGCAAAAATATTTTTGTCACTCTATATCGTATCTTCTCTAGTATATTTATATAGTAAATTGCCGTTTGTAAAGAATCACAGAGATATTTAAAAAAATGAAATAATAAAGTCAATGAAAACAAATCAAACTTAAAGTCAGAGCAAGAAATTTCAAAAATAATGATGTAGATTGTTTAATAGAATCTACTCCAAACAATACAATATATAATGTTGAAAATATTTTTGCATGTGTCTATCGGAAATTTGAAATAATTCATAAAAATAAATTATTTTTAATGAAAACTTTGTTTGTGAAATCTAGCAAAGAGAGTATGTATTTAACAACATATTATCAAAGTCTTTGAAATCAATGAGGAGACAAAAATTCTGAAAAATTAATTAAGCGTATGATTTTGAATATTTTATTGCAAATCCAAAAAATATCTAAATCACTCAAGTCTGCCGTTTAAAAAGTGTAAATTGTGTTTTTGTGAATATGTCACAATAAGAGTAAAAGATGGCAACTATTAGGGAAAAGTTGTTCAGAAGAATGATCTTGGCGACATGTTTCACTGAAATGAAATCTACGAAGACGACCTTAAAATAAAAGACAAAAAAGTTATAAAAAGAAGTTTCTAATTTCTATAATTACAGTTTTGTTGTTTAAGATAAATATGTAGATACAGTATAGTATCAGCAATACATTTGATACAATTGATTTTTTTTTATATTCTTAATATTCCGTTTTATTCCACATTTTTGTGGCTAATGTAAACATTACTTAATTTCATAATTTCATAATTTTATGTGAGAAATTTGCATTTATTAATTTCATCTATGACATACTCACACATTCTCGCACGTTATATAAAACTTCCCTTTTCACTCTCATTAATCAACTTTCACATCAATAATTGTCACTATAAATCTTACAAGGCAGACGCTTATGTCAATTTTTAGTTTAGATATAGTTGGGGAATATCAGGACGTGGCTATTTTTTTATGTTTACCAATTATTTATATGACGATCGTCAAGCAAAATTACCATAAATTAATTAATGTAAATGAATGAAGCAACGATAATAAATGTGAAAGTTAATTAAAACAACGCACATCCACAGACTCATGTTCCAAATGCGACTTTATCCATTTAATTAAACTTATATCCATTGTGTCCAGGGAATACTCACATAAGATACTTTCATTTATCTCGATCAGTACGTGAAACGAATGAAAGTTTTTTAATGTGCAACAATATGACACTCGAAAAAATTATAATGAAGGAACTGTTATATAAGTAACAAAGATATCCAAACTGTCAAACGAGTCTATTGTTGCTACGCTATCTGTCTGTTTTTTATAATCTTTATAAAATCAAAAAATGCTTATAACTAGCAGTGTTCTTAAAGTTCAGTTACTTTGGTTCTCTCGTATCATATATCCAGGACCCATATTTTTCCCCAAACGCCTTAGAGAATCGGTTTCTGCGAGATTACCTAAGAATTCTCGTAAATCTCAATCGGACTACAAACATCAAGATAAAAGATGCTACAGGAAAATAGATCGCGACTCTACGTCGTGATCCTGATCTTCAATTCAAGAGAATAATTCATGCTGTCATAGTTTTTCACAACACAAATGATTTAATTTATTTAATTTATTCGACTGGTGGAAATACTCTGTGTAGAGAGTATGGAACGAAAACATTTTTAACTACTAACGTTAATTACTGAATTTGGGAATTTTTAAATTTTAATTGAATTTTATCACTAATCTCAGTCACGCACAGTATAAAATGAAACATATATTTTTAGTAATATAATGTACGAGGTGTGTCCAAAAAGTAACGAACGTTACATTGTAACAAAGTATATCAACGTGTGAGATGAAACAATAATTTTTATGTATTTTTTACATATTTTTAAAGTATACAATAATATTATATTCTCTAAAATGACTCCTTTGTATTTAACTAAACTTATTTCCAGTTAATTTGACGACAATTTTGATATCATCTACATTTCCAAAATGACAACTTTTGACTAAGATCTGTCCCGGTTTAATTTTTTGTGAGTTTGTGTCGTATTTTTATTAGCTCAATGCAAAATTTGATCACACAACGTTGCTCGATATTTTTTTTGTTTTTTTCATTTTTCTAACATGTTACTACTCTACAGTTTTTCAACTTGAAACTTTGACTGAGTATTCTGTAAGGATATACGTTGTATCTATATATTATTATTTGTAATACTACATTTGTACCTATTTATGATCCAACGATGCTACTTGAAAGTTGAAATTGTAAAATGAATGATCTATCAGTACCTTCGTAATTTTTATCGTAGTTATATACATTTCATTTCCAAAAGAAAAATTAAGAAACAGCTCGAGCAGAGTTAGAAAAATATAACGGTTGCAGCGCTCTGTTATAATTTCGAACATTCAGGAGTCACTTCAGCGATGCTTCTCCTCAATCCCTGAAGTGTGCGAACGTTCATGTACTTGAACTGTAACGACCAACTATCCGAGGGCTTCGTTCGCGTCCGGGGCCACGATACCACCTAACCTTAAATCGAGTTTCGGTCGAAGGAAATTGAAAGGCGAAATCTCGAAGAGGAGGATGACCCAGAACATCGTGGAAAATTGCTGGAAGACTGCGGTTAGGTACTTGGCCAGCGAGAGGAGCGAGAGTCTTTGCCCTTTTATTGCGTTATAATCTTACCTCCGTCACGGGGGAAGCCCAGTGGCATGGACATTATCCAATCTGGACGAAGAAGGTCGATACTCCGGCTACGTAGAGATCCTCCGTCCTGTACGTTCGAACTCGATCGTTTGATCGCTACCGTCAAGCCACCCTTCGAAGGAAATGCCACAGTGGCAAACAACTACTGAGTCAACTACTTCGTAGGATGTTCGCGTTCCTTTGTCAGACCGTTCGATTTTCTCAAATAAACTCAGGAAAGGAAACATTTGTCAAACGTTTCGAATACTAAAGAATTTGCTCGTCTTTCTGTCTTCGTAGCGTGGTGTTTAAACAACGCGACGCCTTCGATTATGTCTGTCCTTCGATGGAAGGACGGCAAACTGGATTAATCTTGCCAGCGTGGCATCACGATGACAGAACCGCGATCGTTTGTTCGATAATTACGCAATTAACGCCCGAAGAAGTAATTTTCTTCCTTGTTTACGACGCGCAAAATGCAGCGGGTTAGCGTGCACGGAAGCAGCGCAGTTTCCGTTCAACGCTATGAACGATGTTTGTTGTTCCGAAGGCAATTTCTATTCAAAAGTTCGAGGGTTGGGTGAGATTCGGAAGAGGACTATCGCCTAGATCCGGCAGTGTCGTAGCTGGCACATAAACGCCTGCCGACGTTTTCTCTTAATTTACAAGCTAATTAAGAAACAACGGCCCCGCTGTGTCTAACTACGGCAAAATTACAATGTCACATGCCTCGAGCAAACGAATTTGCTGGTACGAAAGTTTTGCGAAAGATACAGGTCTTTCTGAAATTTGCTGAAAAGCTTATTTGATCTCCTCGACGTCATATTAATCCGATATAAACGTCAAATCACAAAATCATTCGCGTTAATTAAATTACGAGTCCCTCCGATACTTCATAGAGATGGAAGATAGTAAATTTTTACTGACTAACTTTTTTTTACCGCTCGTCGATCGATTATAAAAATTGATTCCACCAGCTTGGTGCCGCCGGTGTCATGCTAGCGACAAACCAATGAACTTTGTAGGAAATACCTAAAGCTTAAAACCTACCTGTACAAAATGGTAACAGCCTCTGTTATTTATCTACCAAATGGACAAGAGAGGCTATCGAAACAAATTATTTCATTACACTTTTGCTCGAAGGGAATTGGATTTTCTATCACGCGCGACTGGGAAATTCCTTACGAAGCAGCTGGATGCGGATTAAAATTTTCTGAAGAAAGAGACGACACCATCTCGGAGAAGAGGGTAGAAGCAGAACTTTAAATAATACATAGAAAACGGTTCAAAGAGACAAATGCTTTCGATACATACTTGTAAGTAGCGATGTAAAATTCAGCAACGTTCTCTCAGCGCACTGGATGCACCGGAGAAGGTTCGCATTGTTTATGCGCTAGGCTGAGATAGCACGTCATTTTTCACTTAACATGCAGCGAGAAGAGAATTACTCTCGTTACTCTCGCAGTTACCACACCTCTACCTACTTCGCGCGCAATTAATAGCAGATTCTCTCTTGTACGTTCCCAAGCTGCCACGAGGAAATTGTTATCGTTTTCTAACCACGTTATTCTTCGCCGTTCGGAATGGCCTCGGAATTCTTTCTGGCGAGAAAGCAATTAATCCTTCTCATCGAGAATCGATAGTTTGCAAACCGTGGAATATTCCAACGGTGAAACGAGTTTTAATTTTCATCTGCGGTCCAATTCACTCGCCCTCCATCTAAGAATTTTCGATAGATTGCGAGCGTAATTGTTCATAAAATACTCACCGCGGACACGTGCGCCGGTGTGCGATTAAATTTCGTGGGCGACGAGATGAATCTTAAGTGCGTTAGCAAGCTCGTGCACGGCGAAGGGACTCAAGTTGGGGCGCAGGTGTCCGTTCTCGGGGACGTAAATGCACCCTGTGAATCTGTCTAAGAGTGAGTAACAACCCTTGCTAATCCGACTTCCTCGTGATCGCGTCATTTGGTTTGCAGTCTACCTTTCGATTGAACATTGCGGAGTTGTCTCGGTGTGCAATATCGAATATTAGATGCGAGATTCTTTATTAACGTGTCCACAAAATTGAAAGACGGAAAACAATTGGGACAGACACAGTGCGGAGCAACGTCATTCGTAGAATTGCCGCAACGGCCATTGTCCGGACGATCTACGTTTCTATTACATAGGATGCCAAGATGGCCAAACTTTGGTACCGTATTCTACTACCACCGAGGAAGAAAAAAAGTCACATAACTGTAGGTTCGAAACTTTTGGAATTTATATCTTTTATATGACAACTTCTCCAAAAGGTACATGTAAGCAGTAGCATTTTAAAAACATGTCGACGTCAGCTGTGATAACATATACAGTAAAAAATATGTATGTCTAAAATTCAACGCAAGCTTTTTCAAGATTCACGCAAGATCAAATGAATGACAGCATAATCTGCCTTGATACCATACAACTTTTGTTTGAAATATTTTTTCGTATGTCTTTCGAGATATTTACCCTGGGAGATTAAAATGGAACATCCTCTATCTCTAATATTTCTAATATCTAGTTGGAATAAACCAAAGAGGCACATAAGAGAAACGTACTTGGAGTAAAACTCTTTGGTCTGTATTTTTATTGCACCAACTCGTAAAGAAAACAATCAATCAATAGTAATCCATAGCACATCGGAACAATTTATTTACCATATATTGTCATTTTAATTAAAATTACATTAATAATTAAAATTTTAAAAGTTAAAAATAAAAAATCATTGAAAAAGAATGCAACGACACAAGCTCGAGACTGAATATTTTATCGTATGATCTATATATGCTGTCGGCAAATTTATTTTATTTAAGACAAAATGCAATAGTCGTTCGAAATATTTTTCTTGAATATTTTCCAGAGACAATATTTTCCCGAACATTTACCGCCAAGTTATCCATATCTCCCTGAATTTTCAGAATTTCATTCTTTTTCAAAACTTGCTCGCTTCATAGACACACGTATTCAGAACAACTCTTAAAGTGTGCTCGAGGTGCCATGAACTTTCTTGTAAATCGTAAATTCTTGAGAAAAGTAAAATAAGAAAAAGTTGTAATGTTTTTCGTAGTCAACATGGTATACTCCAATTTTTTATGTTTTCAATGTTTTTCAAAAGACGAAAGTGACTTTCAATTTTTTAAATGAAACGACACACGTTTTGATTCACTTAGCGACGCAGGTTGACATTTTCTATGAAGAAATATCAACCTACATATGTGAGGAAAGTATTAATTTAAGAAATATTTTAATCTTAATTTCGTAAAATTTGTCATATGAGAGATGAGGAAAAGCATATTCACACTGTCTTTATCTTTCATGCATAGATTTTACAAACTTAAGCTTAAAATATCTTTCTCTCTTAAACTAATAACTTTTCAACGTGCACAAGTTAATAATTTTTTTTTTATAGAGAATGTCGTGCTACATTGCATCGAAAAATACGCCATTCCATTGAACTAAAGATTATCTTCGTTTTTTGAATAAATATAAAAAATTTAAGTACGCTGTAAAAGAAACATTCGGTATAGCAAAGATAGGTTCCAAGTTTAGTTTTTGTGCCGATTTAACGTTAAACGTAGTTCTCGTATAAGTAGCAATCTCTTGCAATATGAAATTATTCTATGTATCTTCGATGAATTTCCTTTTTTATAGAATATATGTACGTACAGAGCGAGACATTTAATATTATCGTCTGGATTTATGTCAATGAGAATGATGAGTACATTTTTAAAGAATTAAAGAATTAAAGAATAATTTTCTGAGCATCACAAAGCTAAAATTGTAATAAACTTAATTTTGAATGAAAGCAACTAAAATTACAATGCTATTGTACAATTTTCGTACTTTAAATTTCCATTCAAAATCAGGTTGCTTTTGAAACAATATTATGAATCTCATCAACACGTTCTTTCATGCACATAGAAATAAAACAGGATTCAAAATTTCAAGAACTAAATTCAGTATTTACATACTTGATATATTTACGTACTAAAAAAATCACGCATTGAAACGTACTGCAATTATTTATATCATTTCTGAACTGGAACAACTTTTAAATTGGTTTTTACTGCGCACTGAAAACATTACGAGTAAACGCAACGGAATTTCATTGCACTGCTGACATGTCCAAAGCTTATCAACTATTTAAAGCTACGCGGCATTAAAGAAAGAGTCGTTCTCCGTGCATATGAGCGAACTCTTAAAACTCGAAACTACTCGTAAAACTTGACAAGATAAGATACGTATTGTAGAGAAGGTGTTGCTATTCCCTCCAAGTGCACGCTTCATACACAATTTCTAGATAAATATTCCAGGATAAGTGAGAAAGATGTAATAAAAAAAAAAAAAAAATGATCCTTTAAACACAAAATCAATAGCATTTCTTATTAGGGGCATTCGCTGTAGATCTCTTTTCTGTTAAAAAAAAAAAAAAAATAATTAATACGTTTCTTCAATACTAGTACAGATTTCGTAAATATTATATAAATACAACCTCGTGTGTATACAAAAGTGATTTATGCACGTACGTACGTACATATATAATTCCGCTAACTGCTCGAAACCTCTGTGTGCCGACAGTTTGTGAATTTACGAGCTATTACTTTGCGAATCCGTCCCTTCTAAATCGTTCATTAAGATCTGGCACTTTGTAGCTGTCTTCCCAAATAATTGATGATTACACACTGCTCCCGATGACAGCGTTGTCGCCATCGAGCAAATTTTACGCGAACTCCTACGACGATATCTATCGGGAATTTGCGTCGCCAAGGACTACAAGCCATATTGGAGAATTCTACTAGCACTTGCTCTCTCCTTCATTTTCCATTCTCTCTCAATTCCTTTCTACTCCACTTTTCCCACTGCTTTTGCCCCCATGTTATATATATATAGATATATATATAGATAATATATATATAGAGAGAGAAAGAGTGAGAGAGAGACAAAGACATATCGGATTACACGCCAGCAATTAAGATCACGATTTTCCTTGTTTGAAATTCATTAGTGGCCTTTGTCTTCCTAACATCTCTAATTACTCCGTTATCGTTTGTCTTCTCACGGCTCGTACGCGCTGAAACACGGCATTTTTTGTAAACTACGAACGCGCACTTGCAGGAAATCGAGCAAATCGATGAAGAAACTAACACGCAAAAAAGAAGAAACAGAGCGAAAAAGAGAATCCATCGAGGCTGGTTTAATTCGAAATTGGTTTCCTCTTCTCGCGTCTGCCTCGAAGCTTTTATTTTCTCGTAATCTCTGATCTTTCCAATCGATTTAAACTCAATCACACCTTTCTACCAACCAACGTCGCTCCTTCCGTTTGCTCCTTCTTTGCTTTTGCCCATGTTTTTCCAAACATCCTGCATCCTCCTACGGTCTTTTGCTGTTTTCTTGATCGTTTGGTTGCGAGGACAGCGTTGGTCCTACTCTCGCCAAATAACCTCCTTTCTCTTCCTCCTCGAGTTTGCTCGAGATAACGCGCCGATCGACGCAACGCTCCCTTGAGAAACCCGACGTCTATTTTTGCTCGTGCCGTTCCGACCGTGTATTTCCACCCTCGATTTCGAAGCCTCGGAGTGTACCGAGGATGTGGGAAACGATTAGCTCGATATAACGAGCATAACGCGCGATATATGTACTCAGCCGGCGTTCGAAACAAAGACAATTTCCGCGGGGCACAGGCTGATAATTATGCGCGACGCAACTTCCTACGACATCGACGTTCAATTCTCTCTCCATCACGTTCCCTCGAACGACTGCATCTGGCGTCACGCGGTGTGAAATTACTACATACATAGCTTGAATTAAGCGGGCAAGTTAGCCAAATGGTTTCATCGAGTCGTCTGAAGAACGCGCCGCGTCGGAGTAAATATTTCTTCCCTATCGTGTAAGGGAAAGTATATTATACAAAAAACTGCACGACTTGTACCTCAGTACGATTCGTCTCATTGAAAGGCCCAGAAGCAACTGTTCAGACTAGGAAATGAAGACGACTTTCTTGCCATAAAATTTTATTGATATGCAAATGTTTGAATCGATACAAGACAAATTACAGGCGCGATCGCTCAGTACCAGACAACGCCACTCCTACTCGAGGTCTACCCCACGCTCCCTCGCGAATCACGTGACCTAAATCAACCAATCGCTAATTTTCGTTGCATTAAAGTTGCACCTGGAGAGGCCCCCTAAAATCACTTTCAGTGATAACAAGAGCTGGTCCAATCTGTCACGATTGAATTAGCACAATGTTGTATTCAAAGAAAGTCGCTTTATACGACAGTATCGCGCTTGTCAATGTTTTCAATATTCAATATTTTAATTAATTTTTTAATTGTTTTCAGTATTTTAAATATTTATTATTAATATTCTTAAAAAATAATAATAATGTGCAGAGAAGTCCGTGTTAGCGATTGCCAGATTATTCGGTTTATGCCATTTTTAGTTCGTACAAGAAATATACTGCTCCGGTTCATATCTCATGCAAGAAGTGATCCTTCGATTACACGATCGTGCCCTGGCACAACTACTCTGTTCGATATACAGTAGGTATTAGGTTCCCTTTTTTTGATGCGAAATGAATACACGATATTTTTTGTTTAAGATGGATTTATTATGTTATATATGAACCGTTCTGTTCTATAACCTTCTTCCATCTCTCAGGAAGCCTCATTATGCCCTCTTTCCAAAATTGTTTAAGTTTACTTGTAAAATATTCATCTAGGTGCGTTTTTATTTCGCTTATGGATTTGAAAGATTTACCACGGAAAGAATTTTTTAAGGAGAGGAACAAGCAGTAATCGGATGGAGCAAGGTCTGGAGAGTATGGAGGATGAGGTAGAACGTCCCAATCAAAACTGTAATAATTTTTGCCTTACGGCTAACGCAAC
>KQ435783.1:1388102-1404194 GCA_001276565.1 Melipona quadrifasciata | reverse complement strand
AACTGATGCCATAAACGGCTAAGAGATAAGCCTGCATTTTTATATAAAAACAGCCACTTAGAGTCACTCATAGCGCGGAAGAAACTTAGGGGACAACCTAATATATCGCACATCTTTTGGTTCGCAAACTGTTTATCGTTTTAATGATACAAAAATTCACGTTCTTCGTTTCCGTGCGGAATATTTGAATTAGTAAAATTTCAAAGGGAAACTTCATTTCCTCGCTCTCTGCCATAATAAAAAGATTCAGTTGAAGAAAGTTCAGCCGAAGAATGCAGATAGCAGAGTACTTATTAAAATAAGCCAGGTGGAATTCCCTACAATTTTCCCTCGCAAAGTTATAGGAATCCAAAAATCTCGCACAAAGTTCAGTGATCTTTTAATTTTCTGGCACGGCGTATCGTCGTTTTGTAAAACAAGAGAAAGGAGGCAGGGAACGAAAGTAAAAAGACTGATTATATTTTCATTAAAGCGATCAACAGTTAATTAAGTAGGGAACGAAAAATATTTCCGAAGAATAACAACTTTAGTGTCTCTTGCTTCTTTTTTACGCAGCCGGAAATATCTCCGGTACAACTTCTGGCAACAAATGGCAGGCGGAACGTGAAAGAAAAGGGGGAGCGATATTAGATATTCTGGATATTAAATATTCATTGTTCTGGGGATCTGGCATATAAAAGCAAGCGGTAAAAGTGAGGATCATGGCAGACATTATTGTTCGGCCAGATAGAAACACGAAGAGAAAGGAGACGAAATTGAAATGAAATCGGATGGGGAATGTATTATAAGAGTTATAAGTATTTTGAGACACGGCCTGCTTCTTGTCGACGGCTGCTGGAACTTCTTAGTGAAAGCAAATTAATATACTGGTTGAAGAGAGTTTCTTTCGGAACGACAAAGGGGAGCGTAAAACATCACTTCGCGGATCTCTCGAACAAGAAACCAAATTTTTCAGCAGCTACCATTTTCGCACTGTAATTAAGCTTAATGGCTATTTCTCGAGGTTTCATCTAAAGACTTCCGCTACAACACTTTTAATAATTACTTCAAAGTCTTTGAGGTACGCGAGATTAAAATGTCCCCTTGATCTATGTTGAACGCGCAAGTTCGTAATTTTTTCTCAACGTAACTTGTCTGTGACGAATAAAGTGGAACGTATAAATTGTTTTCAAATAATCACAGTTGAAACAAGTGTTCAAACACTGTGTGTATAATTGTACGACAAAAATTGACCGTGTAATCAACATTGTATTTAAAAGTAAACGTTTGAATCTGCTTATACGCGTATTCTAATTCTCAATACAATGCGCGATTTTGATATATGATTCCTTTGTAAACGAAAAAAGAAAATATAGAGAAATATAAAGAAAATAAAAACATAAATGATATATTTTAACAGGAATTTTGATAATTCCACTGTCAAAAAAATTCTTCGTTAAATCTTACATTAACGTTATTCTTCAATTTTTTTAACCCAAAATTAGTGGTAAACACTTGTTAAAAGATATAGTCAAACAATATCAAACAATCATTTTCCATTTTGATAATAAAATCGTAAAATATTTGAAATGTTTCTGCTGTGTATTCGGCACCCACCTCACGCGTAACTTTTGTAACCAAGTTTCTCTATCGTAATATCGTAAAATAGAATTCGATAATTCTAAAAATGAGAATCGACAATTTCTTCAAACTTTCGCGTCAAACTTTTCCCGTATAATCTGCGATTATAGTTGATCGATCAGTTCGCTCGTTATGAATATTTGCTCGTCTCGAAACAAACAATATCATTGTCCATTTTAATGCGACTAATAAATTTTCTTTAATAACAACACAGTTGTTTTCTCGGATAGCGGACTTCACCATTGAATAAATTCTTTGTTGAAGCATGTATCGTAAATCGTTGAAATGCTGTTTTTAGACAAAATGGCTAATAAGTTCGAGTTTCGAGAAATTACAGAATGATACTACAATGCATAATATTTTCCTACTTTTTTTTTTTAACAAAAAAACAAACCTTTTAATATTCCATAATCCGTTTAGATCAAACGAAGGAACGCTCGTTCGTTTTCAATTTTGATCAACGTCATTTTGTGTAAACGACAATTGAAGAATGTGTGGATGAGCAAATACGAGCGAATGATTCAACGAATAATTTACCAAGCATGGACGAATGCTCGTTCGTGCTTGAATTTTTTCTTTTTTTTTTTTTTTTAATCATTTTTTTGAATAACGAATCGTCATCTGTTTGATCTAAAAGTATTATCAGAGATCAATCTTTTGTTTGTCCAAATCGCTTTGCTACGCATGCAGCGCATGCTGGTCGGACTTTGATACCGTCAAAAAATTCGATATGTGAACAGGAAACGCGTTATTGTTAAAGTAAAATGGTTTTACTCTAGATACTGAAGAAATATACGCATATACTTTATTTTTATATCCTCCGTTCAATCTATCGTGAGCAATTAAGCGACGATGCCTGTACATACTACGTGTAGACCAAATAGAAACTGGTTGTCCGAAAATAGGTAAAACAAGATTTGACAAGCCGGCTTGACCTTTATATGAAAACGGGCTTTCTGCGTACATCTCGTTGTACAACACCCGCGCCGAATTACCTACTGAACAGCATTGTTTTCGCGAACAATGCAAACAACCTTTGGAGGTTCGCGCGACAAGCGCCCGCTAACAGTGGCTCTCAAACTCCTATTGTCGTTAAGGTTGAGTCGTGTATCATTCGTTAGATGTAACAAATTGTTTTCTCCGATATCTATTGGATTTTCGTGCAATTCCTATTGAAAATCTATAAATTATCTCACGCGAAATGCAAGAAAATTTCATTTTAAATTATGAAATGAACAGTTGAGAAATACGAATGCGTATAAGCGTTATTACACTTGCAATTACCGTGTCAACATTTCACTTGCTGCTCTTTTCAATTAATTTTTCGTTACAAAATTCCAACGCAATCACGAAGAAAAATACCCAAGATTCGCTTGATATTTCTTTTTACTTGGATTTTGTAATTGTATGAAATTTTAAGACATTGAAATGTTTATAATTATAAATTATTTACTTATTTATTAATAATCACAATTATTATTAATTAATTCTTTATTTACTTATCATGATAAATTATTGCTTGTTCCTTAATGAGTTAAAGTAGAAATGCGCAGTCGCACGTATCGCATTGTATCGTTACTCACAAAGTTTGTAATTTAAAAGCTGTAAGCACGGAGCAGTTATGCAATTGACTAGTTTATACGTTCATTTTTACATTTTCTCGGTTTAACTGAACAAGCAGGAAAAATAAATGAAAATGATAATGAAGTGTATTTAATTAACAATAAATTCCATTCAGAATAGTTAACTTGCACGAGAGCACAAATTATGAGCACGATGTGTATTATGGTACAACGACTTGGATTAATTATCGGTTGGATTTTTATGCATTTATGGGAAATTTTGACCTAGAAAAATGAATATATATGAACAAATATCCAAAAGTTCATAAAACATCCAACATGATCTAATGAATATTTATTATAATATTCATCATGATGGAACAAATTATTATTACATTTCTTTAATTACGTTCATAAAAGTAAAATAATGTAGAAATTCAGAAGGTGCAAATTTTGTGGATGTAAGGAATCGAAGAAATAAAACTTAATCATAAAAACATAAACGATTATAGTAAGTAGTAAGATGAAAATTACAACAACAATCGATTCATTTCTGACAAAATTTCAATATAAGTTACATGTAAATTATACTTAAACAAATGAATAATTAGTAATTGATTTGATAAATTGGTCGTAATACACTGTTTATTACCGACAACTTCTCCGAATTCTTTGATTATTTCCTCGAACACAAAGATCACAAGAGAAAAATCTGACGAGTGTATTTTAAATTGATTTTTTAAATATTTTAGTAACTAACTAAAACGGAGTATTTTAATACGACATAATCGAAAAATGGGGAAAAGTAAAGTAAAGAGACTTTAGAAAGAGGTTTTATAAAATAAACCAGAAACAATTTAATCATTTATAATAATATGTTTAACCTAAAATAATAGAGAAAGATAATTTTGATAACGTTAATTAATTGACGCAACGTACAAAATTTTGAAAAATTTCGGGTGACTTAAATTTTTCTCCCGTATTTGTGTATTTATGAAGGAAGAAAAAGTCAATAAATGTTTAAAGAAAATACAACGATGCGAAAAACAAATACGTTTCTACGTTTAACCTGCGCAGTTCGCGTCTTTGCCAAAAAGAAAAAGGTATCGTAGAAATCAAAAGGCCATCGATCAATCGGCGTGGAAAGTCGGTTGGGAAGGTAAAGCGAAGTCAAATGGCCGCCCAATAGAAAGTTCTGGGTCGTCATCTCACGTTCGATTAAACATTTTTAATTTCTTTCGACCGATTAACCAGTCGGGCGAACATCAGGCGCTAGCTTCTGTGCCAAATTTCGTCCCGCGCTGCTGACCGTTTCAAAATCATTCTCCTACCTATACACCGCGCTTTTGCCTCTCCGATGCGGTGCCTCTTTTTCCTTCCAATCGACGGATTATTGGAGTTAATCCAGCGTCGCCGACAACCCCCGTCGCCAACCGATTTCTGATTGACTTTTCGCCCTATCGACCACCCTGCACTTTTTTTTCCCCCGACCCCATTCTCGCTACAGCCTACGATCGACGCCGTAAAACTGGACGACTATTACCTATAATGAAATAGGGAACTGCTCTGTCCACTTCGGTAGTAATTAACGGCAATTAGCACGTTCGTTCGGCTGACGTTGCCGGCTAATATCGCGAGGAATCAGCTTTGTTAGAATTTCAACGGGATGCACGGCGAATTGAGTTACCTTCTACTGCAAGCATGCACGTTATAAACCAATTCGATTAAAATTCCCGTCGCTCCTTAGTTTTTTAACTCTCGTTTTGTAACGAGTATTGCACGCTCCATCGTTTAAATCGGAAAGTAACTTTGGCTCTGAAAGATAATTCTTAACTCATTAACCCCCTCTCCCCCCTCCGTCCGCTCTTTGACACATTTTATCACCCAAAGTGATTTTAGCGGGGTTAACCCAGAAAATCAGGCCTCTTCAGATGCAACGCTAATGCAACGAAAATTAGCGATTGGTTGATTTGGGTCACGTGATTCGCGACCGGGGCGTGGGGTAGACTTCGAGTAGGAGTGGCATTGTCTGATACTGAGCGATCGCGCCTGTAATTTGTTTTCTATCGATTCAAATGTTTGCATATCAATGCAATTTTATGGCAAAAAAGTCGTCTTCATTTCCTCAGAACAGTTGCTTCTGGGCCTTTCAGTGAGACGAATCGTACTGGAGTACAAGTCGTGCAGTTGTTTTCTTTGCGAAACGTCTGTAAAATGTGTGAGATCACGGTATGAAATTCAACATCCTTGCCTGAGAATATAGGTCATTGAGTAGGAATTTGGTCTATTTGTTATTACTAAAGGAATTTATCATTTCATCGTTGATGATATAAAAAAGTATCAAATGTTAATGAAGTTGAAAAAATGAAGATGAGGAAGAACCAACCTATTGCATTAATGCAACTTTTTTTTTTTGCAATTGTTTTCGACCAACTTGTAATATTAACAGAAAAATTTTACTAAGGAAGGGATCTGCTGTAAGGTTCCTTTATTTCATAGAATTTAAAATATTCATATTATGATTATGATGAATTGTTGTTTGGTTCTTAGTGACTTGAAGAAACAAAAATCGACATCTGATAATCCCGAAATAAACTCGAATTACTAAGATAGCAATTCGTATGGTACGAAGTTAATAAAGAAAGTATTGTACTTTCTTATATACCTCATAAAGCGCTGTTTGTTCGTAATGCAATGATACTACGAAACAATTGTCGAAGAACAAAGTTGCTTGAGATATCGTCAAATTTCACGGAAAGACGGGTTACTGTGCATTTTTCGCGAGAGTTCTAATTAATTTCTGTGCCTTCAATTCCCACAAATGCTCAAATATACGGCATTGCCCTATATCATCAACTACCTTCAGGTCAACTATTTCTGTTGAAAGGTACAGCATCCTCTCTATGGTGTGCCAGTGGTCGCTAGTTTCATCAAAATTATATTCCTTTCGACTATTTGACTGCACTAAACGTAACATACACATATATTCCCTTTATATGAGTTATTTTCGTAAACGTTGAAACATTAAAAATGCCGAAATAACGAGTTGTTGAATCGTTTTATAATAATTTAATTGAAGAGTATGCGCAATTAATGGAATGTAAACAAGTTGATAAATTTAAATGTACTAATATCGCAGCAGAATGTGGCTAGTTCGCCATTGTCATGACAGGTTCTGGACCATTAGCCGTCCACGTGCTAGAAATATTTGGCCTTCCCTATTAGTGCGTATCATGAATATATTCATGAGTGGCTGTTAATATGTTTTTATAGCAATTCTACGAGGGAGAGTCAGAAAGTTCATTGCATTATTAAAAAAAGAAGAAAAAAGCGAAGCATTTGGTACTTGAAGTTATCTTTTTATTTACTTGAAAATATAATGTAAGAACTACTTTTATACACATAAGTATATATAATGTTTATTTAGGCATTTATCGTATCGCAGCACCAGTTATGTAATTACTATTCAACTTGCGATAATTATTCTCGCGCTTTTTCATCAGAGGAATATTGCTGCTTCATAAGGCGTTTCATCTAGTTGGAAACATGATAATCACAAAGTGAAATTCATTTCATTTGAATTTTTCAGTAGATTTTTCGTGGATTGTGCTTTTATCAATTTTCTCGTTATAGGTTCTTAATTGCATTTCTTAGTTTCTCTGATGTTTCGCAACATGCACTAATTTCAGTGAAGCTGCGTCTCTTTTAAATGAAGCTTCGTAAGAAACGAGTTACCTGGGTTTCTAACTTGCAACGAACACACCTTTTACGATTGATGAAATAAAATGATATTTGCTTACGTCGAAATACTAATGTATTAATATAACTTTAGAACAAAAGTTTTTCAAAATATTGCCACTAAGAGTTATCTTTAATACAGGCGTTCCAGGCGAATGCAATTTACTTTTTGATTGACTCTCGTATATAGTACAAGGTGAAAAAATAATTCACAAAATTTTATTTTATTTCATTTTAAGCTGTCAAACGAATAAGCTTGCAAAGCTTTGGTGGCTCTGGCTGGATATAAAATTGCAGATCCATTTCTCATTCATCCATATTTAATCATAAATGAGGCGACATTAAACTCACAAAAACGAACAAAAATTGTAAAAGGTATCTGTAAAGTTGGAACTTTTATTGTTGGAATTTTATTCTTTACACAATCGACCGTTCTAAAAATTTGGCCACCTGCGTGTTCGTATGCATTGCACGTTTATTATAAATGGCCTTGGCTATTGTCATCAGACTGTTTGCTGCATTTTCCTTTGAATCCTCAGGCTTGCAGAAGAGTGCAATAAAAATGCAGGTCAAAGAGACCTGGTGTCCCACACTCAAGACCCAAGAGTGCGTCTTTTTTACGCGGATATTACTTTTGGACTGAAACAAGAATGACACGAAGGAATAAGGAATCCAAAAATCGAGAATAATACGAGGGCCAAGAATTTCAATAAGGGATAAAAATTCTGGAAACAAGATGAAGTTTTCAGGAATAAGATACCAAGAACTCCAGTAATGAAAAATGAAAATCGAAAATGTAAAAATTCTCGCTAACGTTGAAAAAAGAAATTTCTGAAAGCAACTGTTACCACAGAATGTTCAGCATGAACAAATTAGCTCTTTCGTATTTCTAGTAAAAAAGTGTAAGTTTACAAACGTCTGACGCACTGTACAAATATCTCCTTAAAAGTCGAGTTACACTCGAGCGTGCGTATATATGAACATACATGCCCGAGGAAATAAAAACTGCTCACATTTCAGTCTGAATATTTGGACTTTCGCAAATTACTAACACACGCCGTAGATATTTACAAAGATTTTGTGCCGCAGCTGTGTAAATTAACATTGAAATCTGTGCGGTTTTGAAAAAGACCCACGCTCTTTCTTTCGCTCTCGTGATTAATTAATAATGCGAACTGCACTTCTTAGTTTTATGCACTGCGTAAAAATATCAAATGTTGCAATTACTTACGTCATCGATGTCGAATCTATCAACACATCTTCATCAGGCAAAGCTCGATGCAAGTTACAAGAACAGCGAGAGAAAACGCTGCGTTGAGTAAAAAAAAATCTAATCATTGCGACAAATCATTACATCTCCTGAAGTACCAAATTTACTTGATGAAATTTTGCTTGTTTCCTCGCCGTGAATTGCTACATTAAGAAACTGCTATCTGCCAACAAGATAAAATTACACGTCCTGACAAAGATTCATTAAAATACACACGTGTTTCGAATACATTACGAACGTTTGTGTATAAAATATAGTCCGATTCATTCACTTGACTCTGACACGAAACAAAAATTGCTAACAATTATCAGTGTTAACGGAACAGTGGTGGCGAAATGGAAATTCAAACAGCGATTGCTAACAGTTATGCAAAAGCAGCACAGAACGTTCCGTTAGATTTACGGCTCTGCGGTCGTATAATATCGTCGGATGAGGGGGAGTGTTCCTCATCTCTTCCGTTTCGCGAATTTACGCAAGGCGACACGAATCGCTCGTCGCGAACCAAAGAAACAAGCGAGATTAAAGTAAGCGAGATTGGAAAATTTTAATTGGAAAGTTATATTTTTCCAAGTTATTTTTTATTATAAATTTTTATTACTTTAAAAGTAATATTGTAAGTAGTTCATTTCTCTCTTCCTCTCACATATTTACACTATTAGAATATAACAATTGTAGGAACTGCATTATAGCTATAGTAAGGTGCTAAAGAATACAAAAATATTAAAAAAATAATCAACATTGTCATATATGGTTTGTTTCTTTTTATTCGTGCAGTAAAATTTATAGGTACATTTTTATCCTGAAAAATTGGTAGTTAACGAACTGATTGAAAAGCACCGAATAAAATACAATAACTTTGTCGAATGTCTCGTCAATTATTTTTCGCAGCGCTTAAACTTAAAAGCTGATTTTTAAAAATTGGTTTAAGCAAACGAGAACTGGCGCGCTTTATGAACTTCCAATGACGTCAATGCATATTCAATTTGAAAAATTAAATTGTCGATATACTTTCATATCTTCTGTTTTAGTTGTTTCCTTTGCAAATAAGTAAATCATCGTTCCTCCGTCGTATTAATCACGGGACATGAGTGTATTTATTCACAGTATTCAGAAAAATACACCGCACACAAATTGCTCTTAATCTATTAGTTTTTTGACAAATGCTTCATTATCGTCACTATTATCAAAGAGATTGAAAAAGATTAGAGAATCATTCTCACTATCTTTTAACTTTTCAGCCATTCTTGACTCATTGTCAAATAGTCTGCTACTGATGTTGTAGAGCAAGTGAGAACATGGATCCAAAGTTAATTAAAAGCAAACAAAAACTTTGCAGACACAAACATGGGTGAAATACAAATAGACCTGTGTCAACTGTGTGTTTCGAGGCAACTCAAATCTATTCAAATTAAATTTTGCGCAAATTGAACAAATTCTTTTGATAACAATATTGTTACTATATTTAAAATAGTATCTCTTCACATTCAACAGTACAAGTTTAAAAAGAAATTGTACCACACGAATCATACCACTGAGAGAGTAACTCAAAAATTGTTCTATAACATTACCATAAAAAATGACGAAGAAACATTAATTGCCCACTTTGAATCTATCAAGTTATTAATTAACGTATTTAAACCTTCAATACTGTGTATCCAAGAAATTAATTTCGAAGGATTGATTGAAAAAATTTTAAACAGTTGTGCAAAAACAGAATCCAACGTTTCCATTTCCCGGTGTAACCACTCATGTCAGAGACAATTTTTATTGCGGAGAAATTTCAATCGATACAAATCGACACAATTTGAAATCGTAATAATGAAAGAAAATATCACTATAACGGTTCCAGAAATATTTATATTGATATGTCGAAGGATCCATTTAATTGAATGGGGAATATCCTATAAATCAGTAGCGCGGTTATTTTTCAAGTAAAATTTACTTTTAATATCTTGTGCAATCTCTGATTTTATCTCGTTTCTCTCTCTCTCTCTCTCTCCCTCTCTTGTGATAGACTTTCAACTAAGTAACTTTCTTTCGCGCTTAAGCTACGTCCATCGTTTTCCTGTCTTCTGATTTATTTATTTTTTCTTTTTTTTTTTTTTTTCGGAGTTGATTTCCAGCAACAACTTTTAATCACCGACTCTTTGCTACTAGACATTCTCACATATACTCGCGCACGCGCGCACAAACGCCTAAACATCGGCGCGACCCGGTGCAAGGCCGGTCAATGACCTATTTAAGCGTTGAGAGTAATTCGGAAAAAGCAACGCGTGACAAAAACATCCTCTAATTCCGATTATCACGATATATTTACTACATTTTCAAGATATTTCTCGAGTGAAGAATTATTAAATCTATCCAATTTGGCTCTTAAATCTTTCGTAACATGTGAATACTTTAGTAACAATAAAAATCTGTCTCACTTGTAGAGAGAAGATAGAGAAAAGAACGATTTTAGAATAATCTGCTTAACCTGAAAGAAAATTATTTACTATAATTTAGCAATCGATTCTTTCTCTGTTTGCTTTAGTTATTTAACTGAAATTTTTCATTTGAGTATATTGCAGACATTGAGTATAACGTGTGATAAAGACTAGTAAAAATCCATATTGAAAATTTAACATTAAATCCAAGTACCAATCAGAGAAGATGAAACTTTGAGAAAATAAATTGAGAGGGGAAAAAATGGAGAAACCTTTAGATAATTCATTCTATTATATAATCAAGAAAAGTTCGCTGAATAGAATATCAATATCTAACTTTCCTTTAACGTCTTATTGTAAAACCTATTGTCTAAGACCTGTCAAATTCTAGCTTTGAATTTAATGCTGTATTTAATTTATTGATTAAACATTTTTCCTTCAATGAATTGAATCCATCATTATGAATATCATCATTATGGTGCAGTATTAATCAGCAGTCTATATAAAATTTTGGGGAAAACAATAATTGCTGGATTAATGTTCAAACAAACAAAAAATTGTTTTCCCAACATCCAAAGGAGATATAGAAAGTTTCGTTTGATAATAAACTAATTACTAACCACAGATTTGTCAGTTTGCAAAGCTTTTACAATAAAACTTCCAATATTCGAACTAATAGGAAGACAGGAATGTTCAGAATGTGAAATTTTCGGATAATAGAATAATTACTTTTCTGATATTAAATTGCATGCATTGAAGTGTTGACCTAATATTTTTTTCACTTACATGGCTCTCTTTGTACTTTGAATTCTCGATCTTTCTTTTCGACGAGGATACATCCTTATCATCTTTTATTACCACTTTCGTTCAGTGCACAAGAAAATTATATTTAAGATACATTTATCATTATAGATTCAACATTCATAAGCGAAACGTTTATTTGTGGCAAAATTAAGAACAGTTTCTTGTATTATATTTTTTCTATCAATATTATCTTTTTAATCAATTGAATCTTTTATCTCATAAGTTCTCTTGCAAAAATTAAAAATCACGTCAAACCATGTAATAATAATAGTATGGAGTAGTTTAGTATAAGAGAAAGCATCTGTTACTGGTAAATATTTTGTTTGGATAATAGAAGGCTATTACAATATTTGGTTAATGGAATTTCGAATATGAGAGGTTCTACTATACTAATAGTGAACATGTTACAATAATTAGTTTTGATATTGAAAAGATATATGAAATGATTTAGAGAATAAAAATTTTTTTGTAAAAATCTGAAATTGGAAATAATATCGTTTAAAATATATTTATTTACTAATCAATATATTCAAGACAAAATAAACAAAATATTATTTAAATCAGAGTCTTAATTACCATATGACTTAATTGTCAAATTATTTCATCTAATATGATATAATTTTAATATAATATAATGAACTCATGATTTTGATTTTGATGGCAATAACCTTAGTTTTGCTACAATTTAATCTCAGTAAGCTATCTTCCTAAGTTTCTCTTTTTCAAATACAAAAGTGCAAATTAATCACATTTTGCAGAGGTGAAAAAAGATTGCCAGATATATTTGTGTTTAATTATGAAATAAGTCAAAAAAGTTAAACTATAAAATTATTGGAACTTATATTTGATAAAAGGACTTATCTGTGCATCACTTCAAGGATTTTAAGAACGAATGCGTCGAAAATATTAATCTTCTACGAAGTTTAAGTAGTAAAAGTTGGAGAGCCGACGTTAACGTATTACAAGATGTTACATAACAGGATGGAATTCGATATCTCCGTTGTTTTTTGAAAACACGAGAAAACTTTGTTAACAAAAGGTGTATCTACTTGATCTTATCTATCAAATATTATGGCTACAAATTTGGTGAAGATTGCAGTTGACGAAATCATTAAAGATACTACTAAAACTCCTTTTGAATTTCCAGCAGAAAACAGTATATAAAATACTAAAGCATTCTATAAAAATATTTTACTTAACTTTAGCAATTACATATCGATCAGCAATGTTCAAATGACGAAAAGTAAGATTTAGCGTGTTTGAAAAAAAATATAAAGCTCTATCTTCTATCAGAAAATTCACAATAGTCGTTCGAATATTATTCACCAATTTCGAACTATGAAGAACGATGAATATAAATTCTATGACTTTCTATTAACTATTCAACATATTATGTATATACATTATTAATTTCTAAATTAACAACCGGAAGGAATATAATTATAGGTATCATTACCTATCGTACCGTAATCATTATCTATTGTATTTAGCTTAAATAATTTTATAAATACGTGATCGTTAACAATTCTGTTTTCAATGCAACGAAATAAATGCATTTTATTATAACACGTAGTATGTATTCAATCGAACGATAATTGTATTAAAGGTTAAAAATATACGGCAATAAAAAATAGTAGATTTTTTTATAACTCACAAACGTTCCATTCAATAATTTTGCTACATGATTTTTAAGACTGAATTCAATGTACCTAATCACACTCGCCAATTCAACACATCAAACAGATTACAACACATAAAAAAAAATTAAACACATAGAATGACGAAGGGAAAATTTCTATAGAAGATAAAATACTGTAAGTAACTGCAGCTCGTTTGATCCACACTCTTATCGTAATGTAAAATACATGCACAATTGATCTATGACTATTAAGCTATGCTATATTTAGAGAAGTGGACAAAAATATTCGCATAATTGATGAGAAATTATCGATATTTCAAACCATTTAAACTTTGTGAAACAAAATCGTACATCAATAGATTTGGTCTCGTTTTAAAGTGTGAAATCTTTACCAATTTTAAGTTCTTTTCCTCCAAAAATCTTTCTACGTCATGTAACAGGTGGAAAAGTAAAGACACTTTCGTCTTTTGTCGAAAATTGTAAAAATTTAAACTCCTCACTGAAAAATGTTTCTCATGATTAGGTCTTGAAGATCGAAGTCTTTTCTTCACATCAGCTTGTACGATTTTTTTTCGCCATTTTATTGAACCTTGAATATCAGAATTAAACGACAACAAAAATTCAAGAAATCTCAACGTTTTGCCATTTAATACTAATGTTAGAAGTTTAATAAAATGGCAAAAGAAAATCGTACAATAAGTTCTGAGAGATCGTTAAAAAGAAGAGACCTCAATATTCATGACCATGATAGATTCAATTATAAAAAACATTTTTTACACGTTCCCAGAGGCATTTGAATTTTCACAATTTTGGAGGACAAAAGTATCCCTGCTTTTCTATTTGTCAAATGACGTAAAACCATTTTTAAGAAAAACTAACTGGAATTATCAAAGCAGAGACTTCATGCTTCGAAATGAAGCCAACTGGATTGTTATATAACTGTTTGTTACGTTGTAGACAATTTTTCATCGAATGTGCAAACATTTTTGTCCATCTCTATTTCACACGTGCAAAATTTTCGAGAAGGAAGAGAATACCATTAAAAATTAGCAGATAAAAATTCTTTAGATGTGTAATTAGAAAGATGTTTATTTTTAAATATTGATATTGCGCACTGTTTCGTCCAATGTTCTTGCACCATTCGTTTCGTTCCTTTTCTATTGAATCATAAACAGAGGACTGTAAAAGAAAGATACACGTTTCTACAGTTACTCAGAACGGTGCGCGCATTAACATAAAGTCGACAGTGTATACAGGTGAGAATACGAAAAAATAAAAACGAGAACCAAGATGTCGTACTTTGAATTCGTTTAAAGGAGTAATTCTTAAGTTGTTCGTTGCACTGTTAATCTAATACTGTCACGATGAGATGAAGGAAAGAAGGCAAACAGATTTAATGACGTAGAAGGAAAAAGCGCGGCAAGGCAGTAACAGCGTCGGCTGTAATGGATTAAAGTTTAAAGCATTATGCTTATTGTCAAATGCTCGGCTCTCGCGAAAATTCCCCATGATTCTTGCATTATCGTGGTCAACGTTCTATCAACAGCGTCGAGAAGCAGAGTTTTCAGAATCGCTCACTTTGATCGTGGTGTGTGTCATTAGCGGCGCGGTAAGCGCGGCGTTTAACGACAAAAGGCAGCGAAAGGAAGGGTAGCAAACGGCGAGTATAAAGGGAGAGTGGAGAACTGCGAAGAAGACGATTTCCCCGCGCGGAAGGTCGTTTACAAGTCTCGCGTAGCCTCCGCAAAATAAAGATTTCGAGGGCCATTCAGCGACAGCCAAGTGGCCCCCCGTATATTAACAGAGTGTTGACAGGTGTGTCGACTGAGGAAAAGAGTAAGAAAGAGAAAGAACGTCGGCGACGAGAAACTAAAGCGGAAGAGCACAAAAGGGGAATCTATACAGCCCCGGTGACAAAGTCGACGTGACACGAAAGACGAGTCGATGAGTAACCATCGTCTCGGTTACATTCGTTAACCTCTTGAGCTGAAATGACATATGCCACGCACGTCGAGAATTTTGTATTCCAAAATTGCAATATTTCCTCAGTTTTAAGTATATTTAAGTATAATCTAGACGACAACAAATAATAAAATTTATTACGTCTTAGTAATTTGTATCCAGTGATGTCATATCGACGAGGTGAAAAAGAAAGCGACGAATTATTAATGGTTTGGTCACTCGTTATGGTCCGCGAATTAGTTGCCAGCGCAAAAGGTTAAAGTCACGGAATCGCCATATAGCCACAAGCATTAAGCGATAAAAATTGAAAATTAAATCAATACATAACATTGAGCGTGTAAATTATAAGCATATTACGTATTGCTAGAACATTTGATAACGTGCGAGTATAGTAATAGTCAAAGTCTGCTAGTTCACGAGCAAGATGCTTGGTGCGAGCGGAAACTTGAAAAAATATAATAGATATTGGTTGGACGAGAGAGGAAGAATACGGAGAGAGGGAATTGTTCGTTAGAAGAATTAATGGTAGACATTTAGAGAAAACAGTTAATTGTCAAAAAGGATAGAATACAAATTAAGAAAAGTGAGGTGTACCGTATATGAATGTATGAGAGTAAGTGTGGAGAGTAAGAGGCAATTTGTAAACCAAGTCTATTCCAGCCTTGAAATTGGAATTACTGTTATAATAAATAAATAAATAAAATAAAAACTAAGTAATATCGGGTAACGTTAATATCCAACGATCGACAGCGACAATCCTTATTTCACGGATTTTCCTTTCGCTTTGAACGAACGTTCGAAAAGTAATTGTATTCGAACGGTGGATCGCCGAGGGGGTTGGCGGCATTGCGTATCGTTAGCGGAGAGTTCGGTTAGCCCGACTGGCTTATTCAACGCGCAGTTTCAACGCTAGGCTTTTCATTAGGGCGCGTGATTGATGAGGGCCCATCGCACTGCGATATTTTGAGTTGGCGCACACCTAGCCCAGCAGCCCCGGAGCAAGCCCTATTATCTATCGGTCCTTTTGCCCTCCAACCTCTCTCTCTCTCTCTCTCTCTCCCTCCCTCTCCC
>KQ435783.1:1375453-1386799 GCA_001276565.1 Melipona quadrifasciata | reverse complement strand
TCTGGTTTTTCAGCCGGCACTAATTATACCAAAAAATTGGCGCTCAGCGCACGGTAGTTTCGAGTGTCTTTTTAACTGGCCGCTTCATATAATGAACGTATCCGTTTGCCAGTGGTCAAAGAGAACCTGGTAGAGAATTCTGCTCGGGATTTTCACCGATTTGTATCATATCCGTCTCTATGCATGCTGGGGAAAAAAATACGAGCTATCCTACTATGTATTATTGATTAATTCGATTAGAGTGGATTGTTTGCTTTGCCTCTGCGAAACGAGAGGAATTTCTGAAAAAAAAAAAAAAATTATACTGTACGGATATGCGGGTGTTTCGTTTCTAGATTTATCATGGATAAAAAGAACATCCGTTCACGCCGATAGAATATAATATACGTACATTTATAATATACAGTCGGTATACATACGTCGAATATATAGGTACGTATACATGCGTACATACAAGGTACATACAAGGCCATCTACAGTATGTTTCACAAGAGCGTGGACGCGATATCTCTTTAAAAATTAACTTTTTTTTTGTAAAAAATTGTTTATAATCCGAAAGTAAATTCAAAACACTAATACGCACTCGACTAACAGTGTGTTCAATCTCCACCATTAACTAATTAACTCCACTTTAACTAATTTTTCTGCATATGTGACAGCTAACGCCCTCCATATTTCTCGCACACGCCGAACAAGAGCTTTCAGGCTTAAAATACGTTTTCCTCGAAGTTTATACTTCACGATGGACCATACATTTTCGATTAGGTTTGCATCGGGGGATTGGGATGGCCAGTCCAATACTCTGATACCGCTTCTTGTTTTCCACTCGGTGCAAAGTCGACTTCGGTGTTTGGGATCGTTATTCTCTTGAAGAACCCATTCGTATTCAGTATTTTTAAGCCATCGTTTTACAGATGTCAACAGACTTCTTTCGTATAATTTTATCATTTTCTGGGCATTTAAAATGTCTGTGAATATGCATAATGTTTCAAAACCTCGGACATTGAAACAGCCCCAAACATGCACTTTCAGTGGATGTTTAACTATTCTTTCGATGATGGGTTTTAAGCAGACCATGCTCGCTTTATAGGAATTAAAGTCCAAAAAGAAGATTCGCCAGTGAATACAATATCACTCCAATCACTATTTTCAATATTTTCGTGTGCACACGCAAGACGATTTTCAACGTGCTTCACCGAAAGCAGCGGTTTTAATTCTCCCTCAAACGACGTTTCAGTGTTAAAATACTAACGTCTATTCCCCTTTTTGCAAGGAGAGGTTTAGATTTCTTGAATAAAGCCGCGTAATCGCTCTATCTTCACCTTTCGTCGTAACTCGCTTCGAACCTCAATCGGGAAGTTCATCCACACATTTTATCTCTTTGTAACGTTGCACCCACTTGTCAACGAATTGAGGGGACTTGTGCAAATACTTTGCTGCTCTTACAGTCATTTTTCGGATGATAGCGCAAAAACACCGCTTCGAAGCATTTAGCGTATTTTGCACTTATCACAAGGAGGACTATGTTGCTCGACAGAATCGAAGATACTAAGGTCCTGAAAGCTAATGCGCATTACAGACTGATTCATATTTTTATAATGCCACAATCTCCGGCTCATTCGGTACCAAGTTTCAATGATGTCGCGTCCTCGCTCTTGTGAAACATACTGTATTTAAATCGAACGTCTCAATTATTTTCAATGTTGTTGAAGGTAAAAGAAAAATAATTGATACCGAAGAATATGATAGCAAATAGTAAACAGTTTGATATCGGTTATATTAATACTTGTACATGTATATAAAGGGCGTTCTATTTAAATTGAACATCTAAATTGTTTTCAGTGTTACATGTCAGGTCATATTTACTTATATAATAGCAAATGCGAATAACAGTCTAATCTAACCCAATGTCGGTACTCTCAAATACATAAGTAGATATTATCCTTTTAATCGTCTTCAATTTCGCGGTCGTACCATGATGGAGAACCACTCTCCAATCACGGAGGGAGATCTACATTTGTACAAGGCGCAGAACACAGAGGAGTTCTTTATCAAAGCGGATTTTTCGTGGGTAATCGAGCGTATGATTTATCGCAGCCAGAAAGGTCTGTTTTCATTTCCGGTCCGATCTAAATCTCTCGAATTCCTCTACGGCTCAATTGGATTCCCTTATGCGAACCGGAATGTACCGCTGGTATTGCTTGATCGAAGGCTACATTTGCGTAATACACTTGTTCGGTCCGACAAGTAGGGGGAGGGGAAAGGGAAGAAAGAGAAGAAAAACAGAAACTTGCCGATGTTCTCGTCCGATAGCAAAGGGAGGCAGACAGACGGTGTTTACTGCGTTTTGTTACCGGCTCGAGATTTTCCCGTCGTTCTCGGAACGTCGTCCTTTCAAGAGAAACGCGGCTTCGCGTGATAAAGCGTTGTTCAATTAGTTTCGTTTCGAATGGACCCCGGAAGCATTCGGGATGACCGAAGTTTTTTCCCGTGACCCTGTTGCCGTTTCGGTTTGCTACCGTGAAACAAGTACGGATTGTAAATCCGGCGTGAGTTATCGCCGCGTTTCGATCAAAACTGTGAAACTGCAGTTTTCAGGCCGGGCACGTGAAATTTTTCACTGGAAGTTCTTCCGGTTACATCGGTTTGCTGTTCCGTGAAAAATAGTTCCATTTTGCGGATGTCACTTTCCCGCGGCTTGCCGTACATATGTATCGAACGCGTTTTGCTTTCAATCTCTCGTCTGTTAATAGTATTAAATAACGTTCGAAAACGCGAAAGTACTTTCTCTTTTCTCCTTGGCGCACAACACTTCCTTACGTTTGTTCGGATTACGTTTATTTCAATCGAGTGAGACGTTAATCGACCGGCAGACGATATTTTTTCGATGGAAAGATCATCATTTTGTGCGTGGGACAGAATTGGCGGTGCGATATTTCTCTGCAATATTCACGATGAACGATACGTTACACAACAGTACATGTGCCACGACAGTATGTCAACCGAAGATATGAGTAGAGCGATAAGCTCGATTTTTCACATTGACGATACAGCCAGAAGTCGAAGCTCTTTAACGCGTTCACGTGGAAGTCGAAAGTGTCCAGCGGCTATAGAAAACGTTAAGGCTCAAATCACCAGTTGAAAAGTACAAAGTTCCCAGTTCTTAGCGGAGTCGCGGCCGGCAACTCTCGCAGCAAAAACGAAAAACTATCGTCGAACTTGCAACTTTCTGCATCTTTCTAAATTCTTTGTTTCTTCTCTCTCTCTCTCTCTCTCTCTCTCTCTCTCTTCCCTGTACGTTGAATTTTTACATTCTCGCGCTAATCGGCTTCACGTCACGTTCGATTCTAAAATTCACCCTGTCGTCGATTTTCGCAATGCATCGAAATATTGATCGTCTTCAAATTGGATGGAATATCAGAGGACGAGGCGAGATGATGCACCTTGCCAGAGGAATAACCCATGTGAGAAACTGGCGTCGGTGAACAAAGCTGCTTCTATGGTGTATCAACGGGAAGACAGATGTTCGCTTCGATCGAATAGCCAAACGTGAACATACATATTTCAACCTGTGCCTGCCCTTCCCTCTTGCCTTATCTCCGGAATTTGATATCGAATGTGCCAGTGACGTAGCTGGATATCATTCGTCATACTCCGGGATGTTGAAACCTGGCAGACGTAAGAAACATCGACGTTCGTTTCTTCCAGTCGTTAGTTTTTTAATCGACTCGTGAACGCTGCTGATAAAACTACAATATTTCAAATATTTCTGTCGTTGAAAATTTGTAATAATTCGATCGTACGCGACAACGAGAAGATTCTTTTAAATCGTAATCGTACCTTGCGGATACCCTTTGGAACTAACTGCAGTCTCCTCGTTCAAATGCCCAGATTCTCAGCTCCCTATGCATCAACTAGATCAATTCCACATCTTCGAGGGAATCGTTCTCCCGTTCTCTTTGCTACATTCTGCCTCTCCGCTCGATTTATGTATCTCATTCCGTTTCCAACAGATTTTCGCCAATCTTCCCGTCCAACTTGTAACAGTTCTTTACTGGCTTGCCGCCGGTATAAACGGCCCCTTTCGCCCCGGTCATTCTCAGTGTCAAAGAACGGTGCATTTTCAGCGGCGAACGAGGCTGATTAAAAAACTTTTTCCGGTCACAATTCCAGACCCGAGTGGCTATCGCGGCCACTCCGAATTTTTGGCGTGCCGCAACAGAAATACCGACGCGACCAAAAATTCTTAAAAGCTCCGTGGCTGGCAAGTTTTAACGTATAGCGCCGCGGTCACACGAATGTTTCGCGAATACCGCCGCAACCACCGTCACCATTTACTCTTTAGTAAGTTTCCAAAACTTGAAAACTTTTACGAGACGGCGCGTACAGGCGGCAAGCTGTGTGCATAGACTGCACGCTCCTCGCTCCTTCTTCATCATCTTACTTGCGGTTGCACACCTCGGCAAACACGGGAGAAGTCGGCACGCCATTAGAAAAATGCGGCAATTCAAGCTTCTACTCTGCTAAAAATCTGCCCCTCCCCCTCGATCTCTCTCTCCATCCAGTCACATTTCTGCGTTTGCGGAGTTCGTTTCTCCTCGTTTTTTTAAACGCAACGGACTGCCTTTCGCAATCCTCTTTGAAGAAAAACATCTTTCTCTCGAGGAAAACAAGTTCCCGAACAAAGAGGAGTCTAATTATTTCAAAATGGAATTCACCTCGTTCGCAACGTTTCGTCGAGCAGAGCAGAATAAACAGAAATTTTTCATCAACTAGTTATTTCGTTTGATGTTTCATTCAAATTGATACTTAGAGCGGTGTTAATGTATAATCAAAGACCTGGTGAAACACGTAGAAGCCGTGTGTAGACTACTCCCCTATTGCAGGGTAGCGTAAATTCATTACGCTACTCTTTGCCAGCCGAAATCCCTACCGAGAACATCTCTCATTTGGAGAATCACGGCACGGATTTAATTCCCGATATTCAATTCGGCCAATCTGCATGAATCTAGTGGAACGTCTACCAACTGTTGATATCGATCTCGTGCGTTGATATCACAGTTTATATCGCATCTTACGAACTGTGCTGCTTTCTCCGTAATTTTTATCACTGAAAGTGATTTTAGCGGGGGTAACCCAGAAAATCGGGCCTCTTCAGATGCAACGCTAATGCAACGAAAATTAGCCATTGGTTGATTTGATTCGCGAGGGGGCGTGGCGTAGACCTCGAGTAGGAGTGGCGTTGTCTGGTACTGAGCGATCGCGCTTGTAATTTGTTTTGTGTCGATTCAAATGTTTGCATGTCAAAAAAATTTTACGGCAAAAAAGTCGTCTTCTTTCAGCGAGACGAATCGTACTGGGGTACAAGTCGTGCAGTTTTTTTTTCCCCCGGTTAATTTCCCTAAATTGCGAAAAGGCACACAGCTGGAAATTAATTCGAGACGCGAGTCGAGATAAATTTAACCCGCTTCCTCGAAATTGGTGGTCCCGGGCCTGCCTCTGCAAGCTATCCGACGATACATTTCATTTCGTTGACGAAAATTATAGCGGAAGATAGACTTTGATGCAATTACACCGACTAAGGGCGGATAATTGAAGCGGAGAAAACCCGTAATCGGATTACAGCCTGAGAGAGCAGTAATCCGAAGTCTCGAACAATTAAATTTCTTCCGCAACTCGTACGTCTCTGGCAGATCTCCAAAACACAGCAGACACGGCGAGTCATTCGCATAGAACGGACCGGTATCCCGGGTATAAGAACGTCGGGAATGTGGATGATGGTAGAAGTCTGTGATTCACGAAGATGCTTCAAATTTGCGGAACAACGTTTCCCTTCTGTCCGTCGTACATGGTTACCGGTTCCCTTTTTGCCGTGCTCTCGATCGAATCATCACCTTTTTCCAGTCTTCTCCCTGAAGACTCTACTCAAGAGCAATCGGCGAATAATGGAACTTTGATGAAACTTCTTCGCGTAATTTGGAAGCAAGAAACAATAGACGCGAACAGGTTAAAAACTTGACGTTAAACTTCGTTACCTTTTCCTCACCCTCGACGAAACGATCTTCACAAAACTTCCATTCATTTTCGCAACTGCCCGCAAAGTAAAATATCGTACGTACGATAAATCATTCGAACGACGCTCGCTAGAAATAGTTCGTACGCGTATATCGCTTTTCCGCTTCTCGTTTCCGCGTATCGAGGGTATCGGCGAATAGATGGTATTGCCGTTCCACCGAATTACGTGTCGGCCACGCAGATGCGTTACGGTCCGACGACTCGCTCTCTCTCTCTCTCGCTCTCTCTCTCTCTCTCTCCAAAAGTCCACACGGCTTTTCCGCTCCCTTTTTCCAGACAGCGAGCGAACACCGAGTTGTACGGGAATTTTTGGCCGGAAGTGTTACCGACCGTGCGCAGATTTGCATGATATGATAATTTTCCTCGAAACAGGAGGGAACAGCACGGTTCGATGCTATGCCAGTCATCCTGAATCTGTTCACGCTTGTGCATTGCCGTGCAGATGACCGTGAGTGTGTATGACCCACACACTTATGCTACCGGACCAACGATATTAAAGAAGGCCATGATTCGATTTGCAAGATATTGTGCTCGTGCTCAGTAGCGGATCAAACTGTTGCGGGGCCTGGAAATGGTCACCGAGGCTACGTTTCAATCCCTTTTTGTAGAACCTACAGAGATGGACGAAAGTACAATTTCGTAAGTTGGCTTTATCTTGAAGTGTAAAGCCTCCATTTTGACAATCCTGTGTCAGTTTGTTTTTTTTTTTTTTTTTTTTTTTTTTCAAAGTTGCAGTAAGTCGCGAAAGAATACTTTTGTTCTCGAAAATTGAAAAAATTCAAACGCCTCTGAAAATGTTGAAAATTTTGTTTCACGATTAAATCTACTGTGGTATTAAAGATTAAAGTCTCTATTTTTATAAAATTGCTGCACCATTTTATTGAACTTTAAACATTCATAGCAGAATGTTGGTTCAAAATTCGATAAAATCTCGTGCAGCAAGTTTTAAGGGATTGATATAAAGGGAAAATTGCGTCAAGATAATGCTAGATCTAGTCGTGAAGAAATTTTTTCCATGTTTTCGAAGATGCTTAGATGTTTATAATTTTTGACAGCAAAAATATAAACATCTTTGCTGCATAATGTCAAAAAACATCTTTGGAAAAAAAGAATTCAAAGTTGGATCGATTGTTGTACGAAGCTTAAATAGTTTGAAACATCGATAATTTTCCATCGAGCGTGTAAATACTTTATCTCCATATGTAATAGAAACTAATGTAAATGAGTATGATGACGATTTACTTATATCATTTTCAGTTGACATAATGATAAAAAATTTCAATTCAGTTTTTTCGAGCATAGTTCTTTCGTATTTATTTTTTGTTATTAATACTTTGAAGAAAGATTCCCTTGCTTTGCAGATAATAACGGATATCGTTAAAAACAAGCATCATTTTTACCAAGCTAAAATTTTTATCCCGGTTTTTCCGTACCAACAAACATCGACTCGCGCGGAACTGCTGCATTCCCAATTTTTCTCGATACATAAATGTATTTATTAATTTATTCATATTTAATAAAATAAAATATTAAATTTTATTATTAACAGTCCTTCTATTTTGTATGAAAAATAATAAAAATCCGTTGTATTTGCTGTGTGTAATTAATAGATATTTGTAATTTCGAAAGTTGCAGCACTCTCGCGATTTCAAATTACACACAGGTACATCTCATATAATTCCAACAATTGTTTAATCATCTTTTTAACAAGCACGTTTGGGAGTTCCATAGCGTTTTGGGACTTCCTTACAGCTCGCGCTACAATTTGAAAACTACGTTACACGTTAATTGTATCCTTCTCGCGATCTTTTTTCGTTCAAATCATTTTCAACGTGGTATCTCATTTCAAATATTTAGGCGATGCTAAAAGAGATTCGACACGTTTAACTACACCCTATGAACAGCTGGGTAATAAATTTACATGTTTCCGGCTGTTTCAGCCAGCGAAACGAATCAACTTCACGCACGTGCAAACAACTCACGGTCGAAGTGTTTCCGGCGCGCGAGAGAAATGCGGTATTTATTAAAAAAATATGTATGTGTATATATTCGCTGATATGTGTAGTTTGGCAATTTAGACCGATTGATATACGCTTCATGGAGTCTTTACGTAATAGTTTGCCCGCGCTTTTCCTACGCGTTATACGGGAAAGCCGGGTCTTACGTACGGAACAGCGAATACATCTCGTTATGCTACCATTAAGTTCGTGTACGACGAACAAACAAACGCTTCGCAAGAGACCTCGTTAATCTTACGGTAACAAAGCTGTACAAGCATCCTGATGTCGAGGAGAAACGGAAGTCATCCCTATATATATATATATATATATATATATATTAAGGTCGAGCAGGGTAAGCGGAGAATGAAATACAAAGATTGTTTCGCGCGAAGAGACCGCGTCGAGGCGTAATAAAATAAATAGGCGCGGGAGAACTCTAGCGCTCCTTTCACTCTGGACAAGAAGACCAGCCGAGAAAAAGAAACGAACAGAAAAAAAAAGGAAAACAGCGAAACAGCAACGCTTCTGTCTGTATTTCTGCTATCGCGCGAGATTGTCACAAAGCACGGGAATAAACGCATCAGTCGCCACGTATCTCCTTGGTATTTATTTTAAAACGTAATTTACGTGAACTGGAAAGGCAAACGCTATTCACTGTGTCCGTAATATATTGTTTTTTCTTGCAGCACCGTGAAAGAACGGGGGATCACTGACTAACGGCAAGAATTGCCTTTGTCTTTCGCGAAAACAAAAGCTTTCGAGTGACTGCCAAGATGTACAGGGTGTCCATAAAGTCTCTTTACAATTTCAAAAATTTATTACAAAGGCAAATGAAAGGACAGATAAGTGGAAATTATTGCAAAATGAGACGTATACGTTTAAGTTTTCTTTTTTTTCACCTCCTTTAATACACCTCTGTATGGACACCATTAGCTGCACATCAAGATGGTACTCGATTTTTTACGCGATCGATGTTTTCCTCAGATTTTCTTGGTCGTCCATTCCTCCCTTTATCAAACATTGGTGCCTGTCTCCATAAATTTCTTGTGCCATGCACGAATTGATGAGCGTAACAGTGGATCTCTTCCATATCTAGTTCTGAAGAACTGTGCCTTCTCTTAAGGATTAGCCATTTTGTAAGGGGTTCATTTAATAGTTATTCATCTTATTCATCAACAGGATTGCCTGAAATGCAATGTGATAAAAACTTTGGTAACCACTGAATGCATAGAACAAATCTGAGGAATATATCTTGTCAATTGCTTTTGTAATAAATTTTTGAAATTGTAAAGAGACTTTATGGACACTCGCATAGGGTTATGTTAAAAATATCGTGTATCGAACAAAGATACGGGACATCACTAATCTAAAGTAGGGAATCACTGATGTGTATTAAATGAGGCAAGAAAAAAGAACTTAAATATATACGTCTCATTTTGTAATAACTTCCACTTACCTGTCTTTTCATTTGCCTTTGTAATAAATTTTTGAAATTGTAAAGAGACTTTATGGACACCCTGTAATTTTAAAGCATTATTCACGAGGTTCGTGAAAGAGTTTTATCTTGGCGCTCTCAGTGTATCAGATGACTAATCTTTCACGTATCGATCATCAGATAGTATTCGCCAGATAGAAATTGAGTTTGCTATGATTCGAAGAGTCATGGTAGTTCGACACGGCAGTGTTTGCGAAAGATCAAGTCTACTAGAAGGGAAATAATTTGACGTCGGGTCCAAATCGTATTTAAATTTCACACGAGATTTGATCGTTCCCGGAACGATAGTGACACTCCCTTGAGAGGCAAAGTCGAGCATCGATCAGCGGCAGGAACGTAGCTTCGAGTTTTAGAACCAACACGGTTAACTTAATCCAACACGCGTTCGTACTTCGTGAAAGCAATTTAACGACAGCGTTTGATTCTAACAAACCATCCTTTGCCAAAGAGTAACACGAGAAATGGATCGGATTTCAGTTTCTAGCTTTATTTCTTATTTCTCTTTATTATTTATTGTCAGAGATTGAAACAACATTTACGTAGGTTCCATTTAAAACGCGGATCGCAGAAGGTCTCGACGAAAACAAATAAATAAATGTTCAGATAAAATGGAGTTTATGAAATATAAAAATAAAAATTCTTCTGCCGGCAGAAAGGCTTTTAGATAATGTATTCGTCAATATTGAAAAAGTTCTCAATATTTGTGGCAAATACTGACAATTAAATGTTCTAAAATAACTTGTTGAACTTTTATTATTGTATTGTACAGGTTTATATTGTATTTGTTATATAGATTCTCCGTTCGGTGAGAATATCAAAAAAGTGTGTTCTCTTCATAAAATTTCCACAGAAGCAGATACTTTTTTATAAACGTAATACACACGTTCAAATAGAATTTTTTTAAAAACGAAAGAAAGAATTTGTTAATTTTGATCCCTGTTTATTATTATTATTATTATCACTGAAAGTGATTTTAGCGGGGGTAACCCAGAAAATTAGGCCTCTTCAGGTGCGACGCTAATGCAACGAAAATTAGCGATTGGTTGATTTGGGTCACGTGATTCATGAGGGGGCGTAAGATAGTAGACCTCGAGTAGGAGTGGCGTTGTCTGGTACTGAGCGATCGCGCCTGTAATTTGTTTCGTATCGATTCAAGTTTGCATATCGATAAAATTTTATGGCAAAAAGTCTTCATTTTCTAGTCAAAACAGTTACTTCTGGGCCTTTCAGTGAGAAGTCGTGCAGTTTTATTATTTATCTGTATTCTTCATTGTCATTAAAGTACAACTACCCCACTGTCGAATAGAAAGTAAAAATGAGTAAAAATATGACAATCCATTTTATGGTGATAATTATTTACGAATATGCATTTTCACTGTAATATTGATCATTTTAGAATTGTAATATTGATCAATACATAGAAATAAGCTAAAGTTAAATTTCGGTATAAAAAATATTCAATTACCTATAATAGATAACCACGAAAATCTTCTTTCTCGATGTATTTGCGGATCGATTTTCGAAATTGTACGACGGATAAAGATGAAGGTGGCAACAATAACATATTCGTCGGCCGTTATCGCTCGCTGAGCATATATTTCGAAAGGAAACAAAACCAAAGAGGACACGCTTGCGAGACCGCGAAGTCTTTTGAGCGGAGCTTTTAAAGTACAAACGGGAATAAGAGGCACGAGTTCCTTCAGTTTCCCACCGCTTTCCAGCGATACTCTCGTCTCGCGTAATAGAAGCTTGAAAGATGGTTTCTAGTTGTCCTGA
>KQ435783.1:1359717-1370256 GCA_001276565.1 Melipona quadrifasciata | reverse complement strand
TCAATATATTTTAATTCTAATTTTATAAAATCTCTATACACGAGAGATAAGAATACTTATCGTTTTTCGTACGATATATTTACAAAAGAAACTCGATCTTTATCGATTAATGCATAAAAAAAATGTACAATATGATTCTATTAAACAAAAATAGAAATGATCTTGAGGTCATCGTAAGATGTCCCACTCGAAATACAATAAATCCTGCTTGAAATATTTATTACAATAACATACGAATATTTTTAAATGGAACACATATTCGCGTTTCTGTCGGTAGCCAAATCCTTTCTTCCAAATTTATTTCATTTTCATCAAAAGCGATATAAAAGGTAACGGTTGAACAAGGAAAGTTCTGAGAATCATCGGGAAAGAACAGATGATTAACAGAGCTGCAGGTCAATTTTCTTGGAATATTTAGATTCCAAGCGAGCGAGCAGCAATTACAGTCCGAGTCAGTTACGGTTCGTGAAAAGTTATCTGCCGATTGGCGAGTTTATAAGACACACTCCCGCCAGTTAGACGACGAGCATTGCGAAAGTTAAATGAGAATGAGTTAGGCTGACAACAAGCGATAAGCTCCGAGTTTCGCCTGGTTCTCGAATCATGCCGATAATAACACACCCATTCTCTCTGCGAATCTTCGAAAATTCGATGCCTTTCGTACCGGCGAAAGAGAGAAACGACACCGGCCCACGGGCTAGAACACCGAAAGGAACAAACGGGCATTCACTCGCGCAAACGCTATTATTCATTACGGTTCGGATATTTTCCGACAAATGAAATTACGGGCAAGTTGACGGGAAGTCGATCGCGTGTAATCTAACTTCCATGAAATAATAATCGTTACGTGAAATCACGAACTAACGTAGCGGTTTAACGTGGTTCATTGAATCATTTTCATGTCAATTACGGTGGAACGCGAGCGGCCAACTTGAACCACCGTCTGCCGAAAGTGTTTCACAATCTGCGAGTTTCTTACTTCTGAATCTAGCGTGTCACGTACTCGGCAAATATATCGTTGAAGCTCTCGCTGTGCTTCTATGTAAATGTGTTTACCGGAAAGGAGCTTCCCTTCCCGAGGGCGTAGACGCGAGCTTTCTTTAGGATAGATCGTGGCTCGCTATCGGCGATAAAGATCGTCCAACGAGATCGTCCTCGCTCCGGTCTGAATTTTCTCGTTGCTAGATGTATTATTTCGTTCGGCACTGCAACTTGGAGTTGAACGCGTCGTTGAATCATTGATCGAAGACGGTAAAAATGGCGGGTCAGGTAGGAAGGTGATCAGAAATTCTATTAATATTCATTAACTATTCGAAATACCCTAAACTTTAATTATCCTCGAGGGCCAGCCAACCCCATCCTCGCCCCCTAAGTAAAGCGAAATGGAACGTTGAATTAAGTAAGACACGATAAAGCGGTCGTTAGGAATTAACGAGCCGCGGTCCGTGCGATAGCCGATCGCCGAGGCAATTTTCAATTGGCTTACGAATCGATTCCGCGAGCACGGTTATCACAGTTCGAACTGTTGCGGAAAATTCTTGCTCCCTTTCGCGGGAACAGCGGAACAAAACTCTCTCCAACTTTGCACAAACATTCTCAAAATTGCCGTTTGTCCGCGTTTGTCTCGATTACCGCGCGTTTCACTCGAGGGTGGCTTCGCGAGTAGCTTCGTTACGTAGCACCCATTACACAGCAGCGACTCAACGTCCCGTCCTCTTATTTCCCATGCAATGCGCCGGCACGAATTGGATTTTTACCAACAAGGAAGTAGGCTGGAGAGGAGAAGAAAAGGGAGGAGGATGAAAGAGAGTCGGAGCGTGAGTTGAAGGGATAGCGGTAGATTCGAGGCGACCGCTGCTTCGAATCGAATAACGGAGCTACCCTCGGTCCGCTGCCTCCTCGTCGAGGAATAATAAGGACTCCATTCTCTCGAGATCGAGAAAATCGATCGCACCCTATCACGTCCATCGCGCATTATTGCCGCCGTCTGTTTCCGACAACTCCTCCCCCACCCATTGCCTATACGCCTGATTGTGGCCACGCTTGACAGACCCACTCCGGAGTAGGTGTTGCCTTTGGTACTACTACCGTTTGCGATCGTGTTCGTATCTTTCGGTTACCCTTTCCGCACCCGATCCAACACAGAGGGGTGGAAAAAAGGGGGAAAGCAGACCACGCTCCCTCGATGAAATTACCTCTTTCACTCTGACGAAAACTGTCTGTTTCTTTTAGCGGGAAAGTTTGTTCACGCAGCTCTGTTTATTAGGTACTCTCGCTGATCAAAGAGCAAAGTTGGCCAGAGAAGTTTCTTCCGTTGGTAATTGTTGGTAAGTTTGCAAAAATTCTGCTATCAAGCGGATTAACTGTGCGAAGAAATAGATATATACCGCTATTATGTATATTATGTATTGTGTAATATATTTACTGTACGGAACTGTACAGAGCGTTTCACGTTTCGCGAGATTTTTGAGATATTTGTAACAATGTTATGAGACAAGAGTTGCGAACCAAAATTTAATTGCAACGACAATAAAAATTTGAATTTTGTAAATGAAACTATATAATTTTTCCATCAAATTGTGTACAACACGTACTTTTTTTTTTTATTTCATGTTGGTAAATAAGATATACTAAAAAACAGCACAGATCAAAGCGTTTGGCAACCGTTTACTAAACGTGAAACAAAAAATGCACGTTATGTATGCAATTTAATAACAGTATAATCTCGATCAAATGTTTGACACTATTTTTCAGATACAATAAAAAAAGTTTTCAATCTCTGTTATATTTTACGATGGAAAAAAAATTATGTCCATTTGTAAGATTTGAAATGAGCTTCAGCTTACTATAAAAATAAAATGATTCAAAAATTTTTATTGTACGTTCCATTTCCTTATATATATAGCACATTTATGTACAGTTAAATTTTAGTTTGCAGCTTCCTTCGCAATGTTGCTGCAAATATCTCGAAAATCGTGTAGAATCTATGAAACACTCTGTGTATTGTTTTGAAAAATATTTCTAACGATGAATTTAAAAACAACAACAATTTGCATCGCCGAATTCGATGCAAATGTAGAGAAATTTATCAAGTGCAACAATTTAATATATGTATTAATCGCTATTTTATTTCGCTAATTCGTGTTTATCGTTGTGGTATCAATTAAATTATGTAACGTCTCTAGATATAGATTTTATTGATATTTCTTTCGTGGTACCTTTAATACTTATAGTAAGTTTTAAATAATACATGTCAATTACGTAATATATTGTGATAATGTACCTTTTCCTTAGGAAAAGTCTTAAAGGGAACTAATGTTATGATGGAGGTGGAGTTAAAGGTAACGGAAGTGAAGGTGCTGTGGAAGGACGAATGGAAAGATTTTAGGTAAGGTAAGGAGTGAAAGAGAAAGCGATAGTTTTTGCGTTTCGTCTCGGAATCACTGCCTAGACGAAAGTGGGGCTGATGGCAGCCGACTCCTTACCCCAGACGCTTGTTGTTGTAACTAAACCTACTAGGCTGGTTCGCACCCCATCCTCCCTAGCGGGGTTCCACACACTCTGCTGCTTAACGTCTAAGATCGGTAGGACATCGACGCTAGGCGCGCAGCCACTTGCGGCTTGTGCTAGTCGAGTGTTCGAAACCCGTATTTGAGGAATCCTAGGCCGCTACAGTCTATTAGAACAACTAAATTCGAGTTCAAGTATTACATCAAACCGGCTTTTTATATAAAAAAAAAATCACTGCTACGAAGATGTTTGTACAAACCGTCTGCAGTTTGGACCAATACTGTCAAGTAGATATCTTTAAACGTTCTGCTGGGAAAGCAATTACGGAATTAATATCTCCAACTGGAAACTCCCCAGCTCTCGATAGAACGAAGTAACTTGAAAATTTAATACATAATCTAGCAGAAGATTAGCAAATATTACAGTATCTTTCTCGTCGTTTAAATCTCGCTCCAGCAACGAGTGTATTTACTTTTTCTCAATTTCCGATCAGAAATTTTATTCAACTCAATAAACGATGACGCAGTTATTAATATCCGGATATATTTTTTTGGATGTCGATTAATCTAAGTTGGTTCAACAGAGCATTTAAATTTTTTCCGTGTAACTTAACGAAAGATTACGCTACGCCCTGTCGTCACGAGTGAAAATTAATTTCCATCGACCTTTGCTGACAGAAATTCTCGCAGCATCCTCCCAGCTAGAATACGTGACCCAATGTGTCGAGCCAGGCTTAGAACAACTCTCTCCTTTATTAAGTTAAGTCTACATGCACGCAATTCATCCATTCATATATTTCACGTAAGCTTCGTTCGTATCTCTATAAGTAATTGTATCGTTTAAGAATTCAAACGAAATTGAATTATAATGATAACGACTGACGTTATATTTCCCGGTGATTATGCGGCACGAATTACATGCAACGAGAATCAGTTTTAACTCGGTACTCGTCGTATATTATTAGAAAGAAATGGCCGGTCGAGCCATCACAGCCATGAAATTTCCTTCTCACTTTTCTTCTATATCAATAAATGTTTAAAGACGCAAGTCAATCAGTTTCCTAGAACGCACTCGGTCTGTGATTGATCTATCTTCAGAATCAATTTCATTATCTCGTGCTGGTGAGTTACTTTAATAAAACTCTCGCAGCACAGAATTAAAGATCGCGAAAACGCGACACCGTGGTACTACCTCCAATGAAATGTAAATATTCGGTTGTTTATAGAAAAAAAAAAAAAAAGAAAAAAAAATATGGCAGACAGAAAGCTTGCGTTCAGACGTAGGAGATCGATAAAAATATCACGAGTCTCATATTTCTCTGACGGAGATAACTTTATTGCGCCGATACTGTGATTGTTGCAGCTTTCATATTTTCACAAACATACCGCTGCATACCTGTAGATTTGGTTATTCAGCTTCAGTTCGAAATTCTCTCGGTCGTAAAAGCCACTATTGGAGAAATACATCGACAGTACCAAGGGGAGGAGTAAAACAGGGATGAAACTTTGTAGCGCGCACAGTGTATTCGAAACGTAACGAGGACAATATCGAGGTAATTTGTGAGTAATAAGAATGTGTATGTGTGTGTACGCGTGGCGTGCACCAATTTTCTTTGGTTCAAACGTGCCATTTGTAAATGCTCGATTAATTAAAAGCGGTGTTAATAAATTCCGATGTGCGAATGAAGTACGGATCTATCTCTGGCTACGCGACCCACAGCAAGAATCGTAAATGAAAATGAAAATTTGATTATTGCTATTCGCTCAATTGACGAAGCCGCTTTAATAAGTTCCTTTTGGTAGCTATAACAGAATCTTCATAACGTGTGACAATTATAATTTTATCATTTTTCGTCTCTTTCTTCTCGTACATTATATGCAACTGCTCCTGTAAATATTCGACCACTTTTTTTCTTGAATGTACGAACATCTTCGAAAACATTAAAAAATTCTCTTCGCGCTTGAAATTATTACGGATTCAAGATTGAAGCCTTCTCTTTAAAATTTCGAATATGACAAAAATTTAAAGAAACATTTCGTCGTTTGAATCTGAAGCAACGAAGAACACGAAACTGTGAAAAATAACCAGTAACGATAAAAAATTGTCACAATAATTTAAACTGATATAACTTTATTTCATTTTAGCAGTCAGAAGTTTTTCTCCATAATGACTTTAACGTCATGTAGTGAGTGGGAGAGTGTATAATACTTTTTTCTCCAAAATTGTAAAAATTCAGACGCATAAAAGTATTAAAAACTTTTTTTAATTCACTATGGTCTTGAAAATTGAAATTTTCTCTTTACAAGGATTCCTCAAAATTCGTTGTACGATCTCTTTTCACTATTTTTTTTTTTTTTTGATTTTTGAATGTTCAGATCAGATAACGAAATGATAAGAACTCTAATTTTCAACATTCTATGAAATGGTGAAAAAAAATCGCGCAACAAGTTTTAAATGACGATCGATCTAATTAATACGTTTTTTTTTTTTTCAATGTTTCTATACGTGTTTAAATTCTTACAGTTTTCAGAAAAAAAATATTCTCACTTTCTCATTCGCTGCATGACATAAAATCATTTTCGAAAAAGACAAAATAGAGGCTTCATACTTTAAAATGAAACCGGGTGGATCGTTATACGAGCTTTTTTTACAAAGTTGCATCAGTTTAAATTTTTAATTGTCGACAATTTTTCGTTGTCATTGGCTCAGTTGTATTATTCACTATATTTAAAGTTGAATAAAACATCGACAAAAGTTTTAGGAGATCATAGACTTAGTAATGGAAAAAATTTCTTAACAAACTTGCAAATGTTTGAATTTATAGAATATTTTTTTAAAAAGAAGTGATCCTTGTTTCTCTACTTGCTACACAATGAAAAAACATCTCTCAAGGAAAAGAAATCCAAGATTGTGAAAGCGGAGGCTTTACCCTTCAAAATAAGTTAAAGTTTTTGGATCTTTTCTTGTAACATTAACAATTTTCCAAACTTGTTAATTAAGTGTTTAAACATTTATGCGTCACCTCAAGTAGTAATTTTTAAGAAGTGCTTTCAAGATATTACAAATTCATAGAGATTAGAGTAGTCCTTTTGCCTTTGGAACTCGCTACTTTTAATGTCCACTCTGCGTATGATTGACAGAACGTTTACTCGAGTTCGAAATTGTCAAAGTGAAACGAAAGTTTATTCATTGAAGCTTTTTACTCAGTCATACGTTGAGATGAAAAGTTTGAAACGTCGGACGACCTTATATAAAATGAAATCGTCGTTGATAAACATAGATTGAAACCGAGTGACTCGGAGGAAGAAAAAAAGAAACAGGAAGCACGTCTTTCCACCTGGGAGATCAAATGCGCGTAAACGTGTTCTAACTTTACAGTAAATGCACGCGCGTCTTCTTCGTGTTTCTCGTATATTTGGGAAAATCAACAGAATTTTTGACAATTCGAAGCCAGGTATTTTTCGCGTGCGTATTTGTATTGCGATTTTTGCGTAAAAATTGGCCTGGCAACACAGATTAAAGGTGCACTGTGACCTGGAATTTCTACCGCCGGATCTTCGAAGGATTAAGTAAGTGTATCCGTCTTGAACGGAGATGGAAGGCGCAAGAGGATGGCAAGAGGCGCGAGATTGTACAAATGCAACGAGACAACCCTCCTCCTCCACTTCCTTGACGTATTTCTTTTGCGAGGAAAGGTTATTTCGCGTAGTCTACTCGTAATCCATCCGTTCACGTTCGGTAAGGACTGTATCGATCTGCGCTGCGCGTTGCAGCGCGCATTCGTATACGGAATGGATATGCGTCATTTATGCGTGAACATGTAGGCTGTTGCGATGAATTCCTGGCTCTCGTCGTTTTCATTGGCCAGCCGTTTATTAAAATATTAACGGTACAATTAGCTTCATCCAACGGCATTAAAGTAAAGTCATAAATATTCGCGAATTTTATTTATAACCGAGCAAAATATTATTTTTCGTATAATTCGAGACGGACGCTATTATGCGGATATCATTGTACAAACGGTTGCTTTGTAACGTATCGAGCTCGTTAACACACCGTTACATTTTCCCTTCAAAATCCGACGATTTACAACAAATCGCGAATCTGCTCGTTGTGTTGCTCAGTTCATACGTGAAATACGAAACCTTTTGCAAATTGAAATAAATACACGCGATGTAATTACATGCGATTTGATACAAACTGTATCGGTGAATTAGAAAAAAATATATATACATATACATATAAGAAATATTTTTATATAAGAAAGATGCACTAATTTTTTTCCAGTTTCATACTTCGAGCTGGCTGAGTAGATTTATATGTAGTTAAAATAATTCTCCGGGAGATGAGCAAAAGACGGGCAACCCTCTAAGCTAATTATTTTAACGAGATTTAAGTGGCATTTTATCATCGTTAGAATTGGCGACGCGAAAACGTGCAATGCCACGTGTAAAGTGTAGAACCAGAATGAAAAGATGTTGCAGCATATCGCGCATCGTTGCAGAAGCGAAAGGATCGTGCGTCCTCGTATTTTTGGAAGCGGAATAACGCGTTTACATTCCTCGGCAAGTTTTCCGTGAAATTCTGTTGTCACTGGAACTTCAATCTTTAACAACGTCGGGACGAAAGGAGTTTTGAAATAATTTCGAAAAACAATTTTGATCGGTTAATTGCAAAAATTCCTTTCTCTCTTTACTTTGTGAGAAGTTCGACTTGAAAAAAGGGAAACATTTGAGAGTAATGCTTACTTTGCTTTAATTACTCAGCCCGCGAGGAAAGATATTAACTGATGCACTTTTATAACTTGCATTCTCGGAAAAAGAAATAAAACTGACAAGAAGTTGACGACAAACTAGGCGTCTATTTAATATCGCTCACCGTGCAATTTTGGTGGAAATTTAATTCGCTTTTGTGCTCAATGTTTATTAACGTGATGTAATAACAAGATATTACTCTACTTTCTGATAAAGTATACAACGTGGATGCAACAAACAACAGTATCGATAGAACAACAATAACAATATGAATGTAATAACAACGATATCGTGTTATCTATCTGTGCTTGTGTCCACCGTAAGTACCACCAGAGTGATCATTTCCTCCGTTATTGTGAACCTCCGCGAAAAAACCACCATGAGGATGAGAATGATATTTCACAGTTCTCACGTTGCCACCAGGTTCGTGAAGATGGTATTCTCCATCGACTTCTTTCCCTGCGATTTAAAATGTTTTTATTAATTTTGTTGTCTCGAATATCCGTGTCAAGCGCTCGAAGACGCCAAGTTCTTCTCTACATTCACGTCGCATTATTACTCCATTTGCAAAAACGGCGAAGGAAAGAATCCTAGAATTAGAAACTAAGTCGACAAACAAACTTGCCACTAGTTTTAATTAAGAGGAAGTTTCGCTGTCCAATTAGTTCGAGATTCTAATTAAGAGCACGGAATCGAGTCTCGAGGTACGTTTTCTTGTCGGCGCTCGATCAATGTTTTCAGCGTGCTATAGTAACGTACCGTCGCGATGCTCCTTCTGCCCATGGTAGTCCTTAGTGTGTTTATCATCCACACCATAAGCGAACTTATACTTGGGATAAGCCTTGTAGTCGTGATGAAGATGGCCGTGTTTGTCTTTCCAACTGATCTCCTCGTGATGACCCTCGACAGGCCCAGAAAAGTGATGAAAGGAATGCGCGTGACCGTGACCATGACCATGTCCAGCGCCATCGTCACCTGAAATTAAATCACTTTTAAATTTCAACTACGAACTGTTCGGCTGCGGATCTGTATGCACCAGTGCACAAAAGTATGTAAAATAAAAAAAAAGTGCACGACTTGTACGATTCGTCTCACTGAAAGGCCCAGAAGCAACTGTTCTGACTAGGAAATGAAGACGACTTTTTTGCCATAAAATTTTATCGATATACAAACATTTGAATCGATAGAAAACAAATTACAGGCACGATCGCTCAGTACCATACAACGCCACGGTCCCTCACGAATCACGTGACCGAAATCAACCAATCGCTAATTTTCGTTGCATTAGCGTTGCACCTGAAGAGGCCCGATTTTCTGGGTTAGACCCCCGCTAAAATCACTTTTAGTGATAATAAAAAGACTCTGTGTTTGTCTTGATAAAAATATAACGTAAAAGTATAAAAATATCCGCAGTTCAGTGATTGTAGATACTCACCTCCGTGATGTATTTTTGGCCGGGCACTAGCAAAGACGATCGTGAAGCAGACAAAGACAATCAGGTTCTAAAAGCGAATAAGACGAGAGAGAATCAATTTCCAATCTATGTGCTGTGCAATTTGTGAAAAACTCAAAGGTGCAAAAATATACAAAGTGGAGTAGTAATTGTAACAAGTACTGTAAAAGAGACAATTTTCTATTTGTTCGAGAAAATTTGAAAGTGCACAAAAATTCGCAGCGTAGACATCACTAAAGTATTTTCGCGAACATTAATCGCGAAAATCGAACGTTAAAGGAGCACGATAGAGGTTCATTTTAATCGCATTATTTGTTCCAGATAGAAAATTGCGAAAGGAGGGTCATTATTCTTTTTGAAGGTGTGAACGATAAGCGGAGCAGGCTCGCGTTCTGAAAGAACATGCTGCGTCTCTACTTTACGATTACGACTTTGTAATACTTGGTCGGTGATCCCGTGATCCGTTTTCACAGAACGTGGCCGTACTCTTTAATCAATAACATCGTGAAACTTGAAATTGGAACAATCGATCGTGTTAGATCAGTCTACGAGCATTCCTCCGTTCGACGAATTGTCTGAATTCTCGACGTAGTAATCCTTGTTTTATTGTTCCCCGACGAATTTATATCAATCAAACGTATCGATCCAATGTTATCTTTCAACAATAATCTCGAGTCATTCGTTCCAAACGGAACGACGCGCCCGCTATTAATTGCCAACACTTTGTAATCTCTACCTGTATCGATGCCATGTTTGCTCCTTCGAAGGATCGCCGATAGACTGATTACTTGGATCGCGAGAATCCTATTTTATAAGAGCGTT
>KQ435783.1:1328134-1358086 GCA_001276565.1 Melipona quadrifasciata | reverse complement strand
AACAACACGATGTGAAATTAAAATGCATTCAATATTCAAATTTGTCGATGTTGCATTAGCAGTTGTTAGTCTTGTAAAATATTTCTAACTAATATGTTTAATTTGACATTTTAAAACCAGCCAAAATTTGGAGATGTACGTTAGCCGTCTGCTAATTGATAGTTAGCTCATCTACAGAAGAGTTTCGCTTTGGCAGCCATGTCGTAAGAAATACGCGGACACGGTGACGTGAGTGCGGGGATTAACGAGTTTTGAATGGCATATGTAGATACAGGTGCGGTCCATGTCCCCTCCGAAGATATTATTCCCGATTCTACGTCGGAGCTGAAAATAAAACCGTTTCTCATGTTAAATCTACTGAAGATACATACATCGGACGGAATTTCCTCAATGTCAGAAGAGCGAAAATCTTGTTACATTCCCTCGAAAGAATTGTTACGTGTTACTGCGATATAAATGTTTGAGGGCTTACGTTTTGAGAACTGGCAAATTATAAAGAATAAGGGGATTCACGGGCGGCGGTCTGAGAAGAACGACGTCGACCCCAGAGGATTGTAGTTCACTTTTTAATGCTTCTGCAGCTCCTTCCACGGCCTTCCTGGAAGCGCTGTACGCTACCAGTCCTGTTCCAATTTTCGAACCGTAACTTGTCGCGGAATCGCCCAAAAGAACGATGCGTCCTTCGGGAAAAAAAAGAGAAAAAAAAAAGAAGAAAATAGAAGAAAGGTTCTTTGTAATTTATCACGGTCTCTATCTCGTGTACATGCGTTTCCAGCTTCAAAATTGGAGCAGACCTCTTTTTGCGCGTAAAAGGGGGATGAACATTCTGGCGGTTCTAAGTGGCGCCACCAAGTTATGTCGCAGCATAGATTCCCACGCCGAACTCGGTTGTCTCTCTATGGCACCGGGTAGGGCCAAGCCGCCAGTATGCACGATTGCCCAGAGACCTGTAGTTAAGTGAAGTTGAAACTTCAGTGCACTGTAAACGGTCGGCGACGATAGGAATGCGCCTTGCACATTAAATGTATTTGCACAAAAATGTTGACACGAGAAAATCAAATTAAGACACGTATTAGAAGATAGCAGAAATAACTTTCGTCGGTGTACGAAATGTAAGTTAGTGGAATTACTAAACTGCAAATTTTTATGTGATTACGGAAAATTTAAATTGCACAGAATGCGTATAATATTCATTTAGTAAGTGAGACAAATGTCTGCATAAGTTTAATTTTTTTAGCTACATTCAGAAGAATGTGAATTTGTATAAAAGTTCGCAGTTATGGACAATATAAATTATACAACTACCACAGGATGAAATAAATTCGTTTGATAAAAATAAAAGAGCTTAGATTTTTTTTACTTTTAATCAGGTACTTTTTAAGAAATTAAAAAATAGCTATCAATATAGTTATATCGACCATTATATTGAACAGATCGAAATCATTGCACTTTTTGATCCCGTGTTTTTTGAGACGTTAGTATAAATTGCTACTCTTAATAAAACTATCTACAATTTCATACAATTGTAGATAAAAATAACACCAACGACTCAAAGTCGAAATCAGTGGCTTGGAGCACCTAGTTTGGCCATTAACGAACGAGAGTGCGAAAAGTTTGTGAAACAGAACGTGCACACCGTGCAGAACTTTATCAATGTTCTCTTAGCGCCTGTTTTTGGATAATTAAATATTCCATTGATTAGATATTAACCAAGAGAAACTCGTTAGACTTCAATTTTCTCTTTCTACGACTCGAAACGATCGACGAGGTCAAATTCAATAATTCGTGATTAAGATTGCAGTGAATAGAAATGTGAGAAAATGAATAGAATCCTCGCTGTGCAACGTGCATCAAATCGACAATTTATCTCTTGCCATCTTCGCCAGCCGGAAGTTTCGCCCTAACAGCATCCAAACAAGCGCGTAAACTGTCTTCTCTCGTCGAGTCCAGTTCCAATGGCACGATTTGGCCGCGAGCACGTACTTCCGGATCTTGCGGGTTCCCGTGATTCGTGTCCGTTGGATCCTCCTCTCTTTCTTTCTGTTGCTCGATTGCCCTTAAGATTTTCATCGACGGTGAATTTGGGGACGTGGGATCTAGCAAGCCAGCAAACACCTATACGACAATCGATCGAAAAACTTAGGGTTTTTAATTTTTAAAACGGCGCTCTTTCACAAAGAAGAGCATAATACTTTTACTTCGCAGAAATATTTCTACTTAGAAGAAATATTTCAATTTCTTCGGCTTCGTTGCAACGGAACGACGGGTGTTGTTACCTTGTAACCAGCTTCGTAGAGTGCAAGGGCGATCTGTAGACCCACGCACGTATCGCAGCTCGTCACCAGTACGTGGCGTTTGTTGCGGGACTCGTACTCATCGGTGGCATTCCTCGATTGCCGCATTAGATAAGCTAGCAGGGCAGCAACTATCGAGCAGAGAGCTAATATTTGCAGGGCCAGAATGGCCCCAGTTTCAGCATCCATCCTGCCACGTAATATTCAATCTGCAAAGCAGAAGTTATATCTCTATTACGGTACAATTCAAGCCAAATCATACGAATCCTTCTACAATGCGCAATGCGCCGAAATAGCTTCTCATCGCTATTATGATCGTCGTTAAATTTCGTGCCGAAGTTTCGCACTCTAATAGGTATATTTACAGCCACGATTTCTCATCATCCGAAAGATACTGTTAACTATCTCTGGATACGTGGTTCAATGATAAACACAAAGTTTCAAAGCTCGCGACACTTGTTTGTACCCCAAGAACTTTCTTTGAAAGTGATTTTAGCGGGGCTAACCCAGAAAATCAGGCCTCTTCGGATGCAACGAAAATTAGCGATTGGTTGATTTGGGTCACGTGATTCCCGAGGGGGCGTGGTGTAGACATCGAGTAGAAGTGGCGTTGTCTGGTACTGAGCGATCACGCCTGTAATTTGTATCGATTCAAATGTTTGCACATCGATAAAATTTTACGGCAAAAGTCGTCTTCATTTCCTAGTCAGAACAGTTGCTTCTGGGCCTTTCCGTATTTTTTGATTAACGAACTGCTTTAAGAAAACGCCAATCTCATACAATCACGGTTTTTCGCGATTTGAAAATTTCAATTTCGTTGCATAATATCTTTCTATTATGCGCACATCGATATTATTTGTATCAACGTTTTCGATGACGGCACGCAACCTATATAAATCCACCGCGAAGCGTAATTCTCTGCACGAATGTCGTTGACAGCCGATCAATCAATAATGATGCCATAAGGCATAGTATATTTAACCTAGACCCACGACGACGAAATCACTGCGAAATAGCTGGACATCGGTGATGCAACAAATCAACGATTTTCACATGTGTTGCCAGCGAATTGTATTTATTTCATTTCATAAAGAATTACGACCAACTCTCAATGAGTTTATCGATTATCGGCATCTCGCAGCAATATTTCACATTCGTAGCTTAACTATATCTTGAGATGAAATTTCTCGGTCACATCTTGATAACTATAAACAACTTTAGAGCAGTAATACGAAGGTAAATAAGATCGTTTCTGCGATACACAAATATACGCAGAATAATAATTTTTTTTTTTTTTTTTGTTCGTTTCACATTTTTCATACAACAAAAGCTTCAATTGGAGTTTTCTTCTATTTGTAAAAAGTCTGTTTTCACGTTTCACTCTGTAATTGAATTTTTTGGTAACAATTTTTAGCGAACGACTACAAGCACGGTATAACAACATTTTCAAAAATTTAATCGAAAAGCCTTTGTGCCAAACCTTTTTCCATTACGAAGCAACGTGTTATGAAGTTTTCCACTCCTGCAACTGGTTGCAACTGGTAATTATGTATAATCGATTGAATTATATATACACTGCCATGCATAAATAACAATTGAACATTTGGCAGCAATCCAGTTAAAAGTTTGATATTTTTGTTACGTTTCGACAGTTATTATTAACGAACGTTTCCTGTTTAGTTTCCTGCATTTTCAAGTTTCATGTTTATTTTTAATGAATAGCCGATGCTTTATGAAATATGTATGAGCCTTTTCAACGTGGTTAGAAATATATATTTCTAAGTCTTGTTGAAATTTCAAAAATGAACAGACATACTTCAAACCATTATACAGACTCTTCAATAATAATAATAATAATAATAATTTTTTCTTTCTGTCAATATCTGTTAACTATATATGTTGAGATTGGATTGCATTTTATATTGTAGTACTTTAGAAATGTCCAAATATTCATGCGCAATAATAAATATATTCATAAGTTATTGAAAGAAAGTATGTCTGAAGATAAAGAAAGAGTTATTATTCATTTACGGCTAAATAATTTTAAATTTGCAAGTGGATTTTCCTCGTTAATATTTTCAGTGAAATCTGAGAGAAAAGCAGATATCGCTGTCTGAATCGCAATACTTATAAATTGCAACAGTTCAATAATTCGTAACATTGGCAACATATTCAGGCGAAGGCATCGCGGCGAAGAGCATAGCAAATTCTGTTTTTCCCAGGAGAAGTGAAGGGCGATGAGAAGGTTTTTGTTCGACGTAATGACTCGCCTTTCTAAAGTATATCTGAGCTCAGCGAGGCGTGGTTTAAAGCCGCTTCTGTTTTTCCTCATAGTTGACCATCAATCGTAATCGTTGTTGCAAATTTATAATTGTCCCAATTTGTAACAATTTCAACACGAACCACGTCTTTTCACCAAAAAATTGATCGAATTACCATCGATTTTTGAAGATGTTTGAATGATATTTAAAGACTTGCAACAGCGGTCAAAGGCCATTCGAGAAAATGGACACTGCAAATTATAATTAGAAACAAGAACCTGTTTTCTAAAATGACAGTTAGAATTTTCACCTCGAGATCGCGAGTAATTCGTGGTATAATTTCTGAGTGTAGTTTTTTATTAATAGTAAAATTGATTAAAATACCGATCGACTCGTATCAACTTTCATATCCACTCATTAAAATAATCACGTGTTCAAATCGACGTACTCCTTCGTAAAAATCCCAAGATCCTGCGTGTGACTCGTTTATCGAACAACGATACGTAGAAAGCGTATCGTTGAAAATTACAGTCAGTTGATGCTCGAAGCATCGGAGGATTCTGTTTTCAAGTTTCGATTTTAAATGAAGTATAAAAGTTGGCCGATACAAATTACACGAGGGAAATCACATGGCACGATAAATTGCTTCTCTGTTGTTTGAAAACTGGCAGAAATATGGCGTGATCAAGATTTTAACACTTTTGGACATGTTATTGACTTTAACCGACATGATATTTTCGCACGCGTATCGTCGGCTAAAAGTTAAAGATTTCTAAAATACATCTAAAATCGATACATTTTTATTGCAAAATTGTGTGCATTCATTTTTATGAAATTCGCAGTTTCACGCAGAGACACGAACTATTAATTTTACACTTGAAGAAACAGGAAACTTTTCCTTCGTTTATTTATACGCGCGGTTTTTGAAAACCTCTTCACGTGTATGTGCGTGTACGAATACACATCCATACAGATAAGCACAAATAAGCTTGTACGTGTGCCTCGATTGCGTGCCAAATCATGGCGGTTAACTTTCTCTGGAATGCAGGTACAGAAAGAAACCTGCTTGAAAGACAGGTGCTACGAAATTATGGAATTGTTTTTCCACAGTTTAACTCTCGTTGAAGAGTCAAATCCACTGTTAGTTTCGTTTGTATTCTCTTATTCATTTATCTATCGATAAATTGGCACTGAATTTTAGCAATTAATTTTATCAAATTGTCAGGATGAATTGTATCCTTATTTATATTCATTTGTTCATAAAAGTAGAAAAGATGGTAATGCAGAGCATTTGAGATTTGTAAATAAAAGAAAATTACGTGAAAACGATAGATATTTTCGATTTAAAAGAGAAAGCGAGCAATCAGTGTTTGAACTTACTGTGTAATTAGTAAGAATTTGCGCAAACACCGCGGCAGTTCGCCTAAAAAGACAGATAAAAATTCAACATTCGTGAAATGAATTACCCTCCCATACCTTTCCTCGATATTACAGATTAGTGGTAATTAATAATGACACGTCGCTGCAATTTCATTCGAGTGAAGCGAAGTAAAATGCAAGTTGCATTGATATTTATTTATAACCTGGCCCGTTCGGTAAATCTGCGAAAGACTTTCTTATCGAGAAAAACTGTGTTTTCACTGACGCGCTGAAGCAAAATATCCCGAGGAAACTGTTCCCAAGGGAAGGTGAAATTAGCTTTGAGAATACCGAAATCCTTTGTTACGCCTTTTGTCGGGCGGCAATTGTAATTGCCGTTGCCATGCCAATAAGCAGCTATGTCGTGTCTATTATAATCGCTAATGTTGCGTTGTCGTGAGGCATGTGCATGCCAACTGGAATGCTCGAAGTACACGAATTACGCATATATGGAGTCCCAGACACGCGTTTCAGGAACGGTAATACACACGTATCGAGATAATCAGAATGGGCCTGTGCCTCCTTTCGTATTCACGGTATGCATGGACGGATATCACATTTCGCGGTCGCATTATCGAATTGCAGGAGTTTATTCACTCGTGCTAATTTCGGCGGGAATGTAGAAATATCGATTAGAGGCTTGGCCTCTCCTCCGTGTGCTCCTTCTGATCTAGAATCTTACCCAACAATCCTGGGCTTTCTGCGCCCGCGCGTCGCGGAACATTGCAACGTTCCATTACCCCGACCCGAGAGAGATTCAACGAAAATAATTCGAACGAAAACGTTCGAACAGGTCGAAAGTATTATCCGCGGCTGCGAGTACTTGGCGACTGCCAAGCCGAAGCGTTGCCCCATCTTTCAAGCGTGAAATATTCAAATTACACGCATCGTACCACGCTCATCGTGATTGCCGCTATCTTTTTACGCAGGCGGTCGAATCCCGCTAGAGAACGAACGAACCTAGCCCGAATTGTGCTCGAGGAAAGCACGAAGGTTGGCGCGCGATTTAACGCGTCCAGTTTCTTGGACAACTCTTGGGCGGCTCTTCCCTTTGCAATCGTGAAAGAAATATTTAGCGAAGGATTGGCATTTACGAGCGCGCCGAGATCGCGCACGTTGCCATGTAAGCAGCGGCGACTAACAGTTTGTGTAGATACAGTACAAGTAAACGCGCAACGGTACTCCACACTGACCGCGAGTGACCGTGTGGAAAAGTTAAATATTTGCAGTCTGTGAATATCACTTGGCTATTTACGCGATAATTATCGCAATATGTTTACTTGTTCGTATTACTAGGAATATGAATTCCCAATTTTTAATTTCTCGTTCAAAATTATTGACAGAGTCGAAATAGGCTGGGTTGGTCGAAAACGGTCAATTTCGTATCATTTCAATTATACAACGATATTGCAAATCTTTGAAGCTCGAATTCACGAGTTCGCGCCTGGCGGATGCGTACGTGTAGACGTTTCGTTCGTACGTTAGCGACTGCATACGATAACGGCTTAGAAAGTTTAGGCCAAATACTTTTCCTGCTATTGACTGGAAAGCTGAATGCGAGAAAGATTACGTGGCACTGGAATTTTTCTGATATCGATAAATTTCGTTGCGACGATGGAAAGCATCGAGACATACATACGCAGGTGAATCCATTTAAGCTCGTACATTTCGGCGGAAACATTTTTGCGTACCTGTGCATTTATTCGAACGAATAAATCTTTGCTACGATTAGCTGTTAAACGAAGATGGTTATTTCCGCTTTAAAACCTTCGATTATCGTCACTGGCGAACCATGTCAACGGAACAAGATGATTGCTTTTTTTTTTTTTTGGTAATACGAAAAAGAAGATGATAAAAGTCTATCTAACTAAAAAGCTCTCGTTCAACTTTCGAAAAATAAGCGTTAATTATCGACGAGTGTATAGAGAATGATCGTTCACGATGATCGTTTAATATTCATGTTTCACTGCGATTTTTTCTTTTTTTTTTTTTTTTTTTTTCCTTTTTTGTTACTCAGTTTCTCGATTCACGCTCTACTTCATCGTTGATCAACTTATCGCTTCATTGCTGTTCTAAGTGCGATCAGCTCAACGTTAATCGTTACTGACGTGTTTTCACGACGTTTAATACACTTAAGACCAATTTTTACGTAATATAATTGATGGCGTGTTCGCTCGTCGAAGCAAACTTAAATAGTCATACGTATTTGTTTTTTTGAATACATGTCATTGAGTTACTGTAAGAAAAAGTAAAAATCGATCATCAAAACAAATGATTAGTACGAGTATTTTTACTCAACGTTGTCAGTAAAAAAGATATCCAGTTGAAAGTCAATACTTACTCACCAGAGTGTTTGAGCGTAAGACTTGTGGACGTTGAGATCGAGCAGTTGCTCGAGCACTTTTTGATACTCGATAGTTGGTCTCTTGTCAGGAAAATTCGGTATACTCGAAAACAGCACGGTGCGAAAAAAACAGCAGTTTTGCGAGCACTTGAAAGTACCGGCGAGCGGCAAGCCACGACGCGTGTTTCTACGGCACAACTGGCTTTCGAGAATTCCCGCTTGGAATGCCCACGAGGACGAACGGTATAAGATGTTTCGACGCTGGCTGCCTCGACAAATGGAAAAGGCACGGTCGAAGCATCTTCGCCGCGCCTACAATTACACGCCCGTGTCTATCTCTCCTCGATGCTCTTCGACTCTCAACGGGTTACGCCTCTGCCAACGTTAATTTCCAAAGAACGTGCCGTTTATACGCACATACGTCGAATACCTTCTAGCTGATTAGACAAGAAACTGCAATTAACTCGCAAATGACCAAATTAATGCCTACTCACGATACGAATCTCTGTTTCGTTGTGGAAAAAAAAAAATCTCCCAAAATATAATACACGGATGGACATTTGTTCCAGTTATACCGAAATACGAGAATGTCTAAATTTACGAGACGAGATTTCACTGATTCAGGACAGAATTAATTTTAATTTGCCGAAAGCAGATTTACGACGTTTCTTTTTTCACTAGTCTCGGCACGAGGATATGGTAGACGATTTTTTTTTTTTTTTATTCCTTTTCTCGTTAGGAATAAAGCTAAATGTCGCAACAGAATGTCTGAGGGCTCAGTCACGTAATCAATTTCGTAGAAAAAAGGATGGCTTACTGGTCGCTTAATGAGAACGTCGAAAGGATTTGAAATTACGTAAATCAAAAAAGCTTACCTGGCGGACGTAATGTGCAGCAAAGACAAGAAAGTATTCCCTTAATATCTTGATCTCCTTTATGCAGCGAAATAATTCTTTTTTTCTTCAGTTCTCATTTTTAATACGTACATTTTCTACGACATTTTGCAACGGTGGAACGTTCCACAGATATCTAAAGAGATACCAATGATTTTTAAATTTGCAAAATTTCCATGACAATACAGAAGTAGCGTCAAATATATTATTCGAGGAAGCACTAACGATTATCAGCTGTGAAACGTGTTTTTCATTTCATTCGGTTAATCTATCGTTGTATCTTCTGTTAAGCTCTCTGCAAAATTCTGGTTCTCAATGACCTACATACAACTTGATCGATTAAGTTTTCTTTGACCCTGTTCTGTTTGCAAATTAAGGGATGATGTCAAAACGTAATACGATAATTGAGAAAAAAACAAACAAACAAACAAAGAAACTGTACTACTAGAAGATTTAAATTACGGTATCATTAATTGATTGCTATTGATCTCTTCCACGAAAGTGTTACAATCGCTGTTTGACGAGTTATGATATTAATGCCTGTTATCGTATACAGTTTTTTCTTTTTCTTAGAAGATGAAAGACTGTTCGATATGTATCTAGTCATGATTATTTTTATCGAATATAAATAACACATTAAATTTTATATAGAATAACTATGTGAGTTCTAAACGAAGTAATAGAATCGTCAGATAAATTTTAGTCACGATTAACCCCTTTCAGTACTGTGTCATTGTGTGACAATGCTGTATGCAGTCAGAAAATATTCGTTTCGTACGAGGATCGAATATTAATTTATCGAAAAGTTCATACACACGTGGAATTCATATTAATGATTTTCATTGTCTTAAATTAAATTAACCCCAAGAAATTAAAGTAACATGATTAAAGGCTACGTTAATTTGAAACTATCATTCGAATAAAATGTTGAACGATAATAAAATTGTTTTTTTTTTTATAACAGAATACCAATAATATGATATACGATGATATAACCTTCAAGAACCGGTAAAAAATTGTTTAACACTAATAACTAACAACGTGTATCATCTTATGCACGTATTATTGTATGTATCAAAATTTTATTGCAAAAATAGTAACGCAGATTTTAGTCTGTAAAATTCCCTAGCTTGTAAGTTGTGGCCTCCCTGATGTTACTAGACTTGGCGTATTACCACTTGGTGGGGAGGTATCCATGTTACGCACGTTTCTCGTCCATTTCCTTTTGAGACTCGAAGGTGGGAGGTTGTCTTGTTGAGTGGTACTCGGTCTTGATAACCGTTTCTCTGTATTCGCGTAAATGTTTCATCTAATAAGGTACATTTGTAAATTTAGAAAAATCTTTAAAACATTTGCATCGTTCATCAATTCACGATATTTCTACTGCGGCCAAGTTTGGGAACATGGCTGAATCAATGGGAAGTAGTGAATGTAATATAGGCCACGTGGCGAAGCAACTCACTCAAGAGGAAATAGAGAAAATGCAAGCGCAAAATTCACGACTGGTTTCTGAATTTCAAGCTAACGAACTGGAGAAAAACACTAAGAAGCATTGGGACCTGTTTTACAAACGAAACGATACTAGATTTTTTAAGGACAGACATTGGACCACCAGAGAGTTCCATGAATTATTAGGCCTCGGTGCCGGAAACGATCGAGTTGTCCTTCTAGAAGTCGGCTGCGGTGTTGGAAATTTCCTATTTCCATTGATCGAAGATGGACTAAAATTTAAAATTATATTTGCTTGTGATCTCTCTCCCAAAGCCGTCGAGTTAACGAAGGTATTCATTTATTTGCTTACGTATCTACGTACCTGTTATCGTACATCATATAATTGTATCTTTTTACAGAAGCATTTATTGTATGATCCAGAGAATATGAAGATTTTCCAAACGGATATTACGACTGAAAATTGTTTCCACCAAGTGGATTGCCCGGTAAACATAACAACATTAATATTTGTATTATCAGCTATTCATCCAAAAAATTTTAGGAAGTGAGCTATTTTCTATCTGGAATTGTTTGTTCTATAATTGCAATTTATTAAAAATTATAACGTTTCAGGGTCGTGGAAAATTTATACAATATTCTTGATATTGGAGGGATTGTGCTTTTTAGAGATTATGGCCTATACGATATGGCTCAATTAAGGTTTAAACCCGGTCACAAAATCAGTGAAAATCTATATATGAGACAAGATGGCACTAGGTAACATTTGTTTAGATCCTTAAATGTATTGTGAATTTATCAAAACTATATTACGATCAATGCATAAAGTTTTATATCTTATTCCAGGGCATATTATTTTTCAGAGGAAGAAGTATCAAACTTGTTTGAATCAGTTGGTTTTAAAACTTTAACGTGTAATTATGTACAAAGACGTACTATAAATTTGAAAGAAAAAATAGATGTACCAAGAATTTTTGTTCAAGGAAAATTTGGAAAGTTTTAATAATAATGGTATGCCTTTATTGGTTTTTAAAAACAAATACAAAAATACATAAATGATGAATGTATAGTTATTCAAATGATTTAATATGAGTACTTTTTTCGCCCCTATCTGATAATTTCAAAGAAAACAAAACATTTTATCACTTCAGAATTTTCATATTAGTTTATATTAGTTTATATTTTCTGTTTCAAAGTACTCAATGACTTAATGAAAATGGCCATAACTTGTTGAACATGTAAGTGTTTTTTTTTTCTTTTTCTTGCAAAAACATAGTATAATCGTAAAATTGATTATTAAAAAATGTATGATGAATTCATAGTTCAACTGATTAAAATGAAGACGTACTTATTTGTCTTTCGCTCCTATCTGAAAACTTTTTAACAATATTAAATTTGCAATAAATAAATATGGATTTTGTTGTAACTTTTTTTTCCCTTTTATTACAGAATATTACTGGATCTGCAATTTAATAAGAACTGGATGTATAAGAAATATTTTTGGAAGATTCCCATTTCTTGAATTAGTGAGTGTTTATGTGATTTTTAATATAAATATTGATGTAGAATTTCAATGATGTGTTTATATATATATATATATTTGACTTTTTTATGATATATGCATATATTTCGTCACTACCTCTGAGAAAATGTAGTACTTTAAAAGTATAATCCCGATTCTTTGAAAAAAAGTGAAAAAGAATTGTCTTTTTGCAGAATGAGTTCGATATTTTAAACAAGAAAGATTTGGCCCAGTTTATAAATCTCCACTTGTAGGTAAATATGAATTTTTAAAAAATGCATATTTTTGAACTTGGAACATACTTTGAATTGTAATGATGAATGAAATTAATATAATGATATTAGTGATTTACATATAATTAGCTCTATCTGAAAATCAAATAGCTATTTAGTCTATTTTTCTGTAAAGTAAAAAAAAAAAAGTGGAAGAAAAATATATTTTTATGTTGCAGGTTATCGAGAGAGATTTTACCATGTGATGTAAAATATTTTCTTCATACTATGTACAATATTATGTATATTTGTAATAAATAATAAAGTTAAACAATGAATTATCTTTATTTGCATCCTTTTTTATGTGTCATTATTGTAAGTTTAATAACTCCCGTTAAATTCATTACATTAAGATTCATGAGAAAATATTGGGAGACTGTTGATATCGTATTCCCAAGAAGGATTTGAAAGCAAAACCGCAGACGAATAAATTGCATCGAGATTATTAATTAGGCAAAAACATGTCGCGTTCTCATTTGGTTGTGTTCGTGCGAGCGAAGTTCAAAACGGTGTGAATCTAAATTGCAAGATATTCCATTTTTTAATTTTGAGAATGATATGCAACAGTTAATTTTTCGTATCAATTAAAAAATATAAATATGTATAAAATATTCATACAAATGATCATATTAGTGAACTCGTTGAATAATTTACTTTTGTATATAGACAAAAATGCCTTTCAATATACATATATATCAGGGATAAACTTTTAAATTCTCGAATCCAAAACTGCAAGATTTCGAAACTTTGAAAACTTGAAGTGCTGATTTTATTTTGTAAGAGAAATTTCTTGTTTTAAAAAATGGAGTTGATATAAATTTTTATTGGTCACAGTTAAACCGTGTAACTTATCTAATTCGAATAATGTTTGAAAACATCAACATCCGAACTCTTTTTGGATCTAATCTACTTATATTTTTGTTGTACCTATAGTATCGGATATACTAAACAGTCTTTCAGAGTATATCATTAATGGCAATATAACAAGACATTTTTTTGATTAATTACTTTAGGATATTTTATATTATCAACCCAGAATTATTGATTGGTCGCGCGTTTGCTTATATCCTTACAAACAAAATCCGATCATTCGCGAAGCATCTCACACTGAACATTCTAGATATATACATGAATCAAAAATTGTTTATTCAATGATTTTATATTTTTTCTTACCCGAGTTTCGAGAGTTTCTAAAGTTTTGAATTCTCTTGAAACTTGCGTTTCAAAGGGTCTCTAAGGATTCGACGTTTTGAGCAACATATCCTTATTTAAAATGACAAAAAATAGAAACAAATTTCTGCTTTTACCTGACAAAGGATGAGGAATATAATTCAGCCTTGAAATTTCAGTTCTCGATCGACTGTCGCATCATTAAATCGTAATTTTTTGTTCCAAGAAATGTTGCTCTACAAATATCCATAATTTTGCATTTTCTACATGCAGATACGATCAAGAGACCGGATCTGTTATTGTAAGAATCCGACATTTTTTGTCCAACTTAGGCCCCCGAAGTGGAATTTTTTTGCTTTCACTGTTTAAGAAAACATAACATTCGTTGGAAATGAATCCAATCAAAATACCGACGGAATCGATATGCAGATGATCACCGACCGATTTAGCGAACTCTAGCAATACACATGCGTCGAAAAGAATGTTAGACGGTGGCCAGGATCTCTTCCGAAATGTAAATTGAAATCGTCAATGCCGCGCCCTTCGATCGTAAGGCACGTTTTATTTGACGCTTAGGAAATCGATTGTTATGCAAAACATACAATTTTAATTAAGCATGTGATCTTTAAGTTCTTCTTTACGGCATCTGATGTCATCGGAATTCTACGTTTTAATTTTAGCGAATTACAATCTTCGCTGATTGTAGGAAAACAATTCTAATAAATATCTATAGCAATGTTATATAAAATCGTACATCCTTCGATGATTGAGGTAAATATAATTTACCGAGTTTATTAGCCAAATGCTCCAGAAAGTGTTCGTTGAGAAATTTTTTCCAAAATCGCAAGTAAGTGACATCTGTCGACGATTTTCTTGTTACGGTACATTTGAAAATCTTTCTTCTTCCTTTCATTCATAATCGTTCGTTAGAATTGTTCAGAGGGGAAGGTTCAGAGAACTTGTTACAATTATATCACGATGCGAAGAAAAGTTATGCATTACGTTGTACGAGGTAAAACACTTTCGTTCGTATTTGGCCGATTGCCAAGGTCTCTTGCTTAACCCGCGTGCTATGCATCAGAGGTTGTACTTACACGGGTTTGCTTCGGGAATACGTGAACGAGATTCCTTAGCAGACCTCATCGTCTTCGACAACGTTGACTGCACACGTACACGGATTACGTATGCTACTCCGTAAACAATAGGACGTGTAACAACCCCGTGCAACATCCACCGGCTCGCACGCACACACACACACACACACACACATACGATGCACACATGATACGCGTGTCCTCGAGCATTGATCAATCGACGAGTGACGCGCATAGGACGATCTACTCGTCAGGTATATAAAGGTATCCACCAAAAAGCAAGAGCATCATTCGCTCCCAGTTCAACACACGAGCTGATCTCCAAAGATCTACCAAACTCATCAACTATGAAGTGCTTCGTTGTAAGTATACGATAATCACTACGCTTCTGTGACCATCAAACATTAATTAGATTATACACCTTAATCTCTTTTTATCGGGTCTTTGCAATTTTTGCAAAACGTATGACAATCTATGGCGTGAGATGAAATTATGATCGTACCTAGTTTGTTTGGCGAAATATAAGAATATGCATTTAGTCGGCTGAACAAAAAATACATTCAATTTAGTTACTGTCAATTGTAATTACCGCTGTGGATGATAACCATGTCGTTAAAACAGGAAATAAGACATATACAGTAGTCGAATAAAATGTCAAGCAATTCAATACATCGTGACACTTTTTCCCAATTCTCAAATATTTATTGTCTTTTTAGGCTATCGTTCTCTTGGCTCTGTTCGCTGTGGCCTTCGCTGCAGAGAAACCAGCAGAACCTGAAAAGATTGAACAGCTGCCGAGCGCAGAAGCTGCGGACGCACCACGGGACAAGAGAGGTCTATTGCTGAGCTACACTGCACCAGTTGCACCAATTGCACCAGTTGCATACAGTTCTTACGCCGCAGCACCAATTGCCTACAGTGCCAGTTACAGCCTGCCCTACGCCTACCGCTCGTACCCTTACTACTATAGCTCCTACTACGTGGCTTAGGTTAGGGGTTTCGGAGCTAGTTCGAACACAGAACGTTTCGAATCAAGGAAAACGACCATGGCACTCGCAAGGATTTTTAACCCGACGTTCGTTTTACGTTTTTACTTTGATCGAAGTAAACTCGGAACAAAGCCAAACGAAATTTCCCCCGACGTCAATACTCAGAACGCTCAACACTATTTTTGGATGTAATTTTCAATGTACATACGCTTAATCACGATATTTCTGTTGTTGTATCTTGTAACGTGAAATACAGAAGATAATTAAATATACACATGTTCGTTCAATGTCATTTCCTCTATGTACTTAACACGATTTTTGATGAACGTACGTGGAAAACAAGCGGTTAATGCAATCCAGAAGCAATTCCTCCTTCAACGTGGAGATAATGTATTTCTACGTGATTCATCAGTAACGATCCTATTTGACATGCATCTAAAGTTTCATCTTTGATACGAGAATGCATCTTACATCGGCTGTTACGTTGGCGCATTGTCGCGCAATAAACTTCCTGTCGGGGTGAACAGCAAGTCGAATCAAATGACATCATCGGATGTCAGTTTGACGTTGTAATTTGAACGGCGTTGTTCGGATTAGTTACGAAGTCATTGGAACAGCGGATGAAAGCTATGTCCAACGTTGGCATTGGCACATTGTTTCTCCCTTTAAACATGTGCATGCATAAAGAATGCCGCATATTCCGATTTCTTTGGTAGTCAATATTGTGCAAATCGACAAATATCACGGGCCGGTAGGACACCGTGAATTTTAAAGGAGTCTCTCGTAAAACGAAAAAATTCGCCGATCTCTTTTTTTTTGGAATTTTTTTTTTTTTTTTTTTTTTTTTTTTGGTAAATCAAAGCGAGTAACTACGCGCGAAATTCGAAGCACCTTCGGAGAATTTCGGACACGCGTGACTTACGTATAATCAGAAATTACACAACAGGAATATATTAAAGTAAACAAATACTTATTCCGTATTCCTTAGGACCCGATGATTTTGAATACTTTCACTGAGACTTCGAACACTTTGGAGGAGAAGAACGTGATGAGAATGATATCAATCGTCATTTCGTGTAAGGACGTTTTTTTCAAGCAGCGAGCAGAACTTGGAGATTGCCTTTCCTTTCGCTTTTCTGCCAAAAACAAGAATTTACGGACGGAAATTTATATCCAACTGTTTGTATCGCGTCGAAATATATCGCAAAATTTTAAATTACGACTGCACGTCGTATAAGTTTCGTTTGCGAACTCGCGCTTCTACTGTCAATGATAGACGCGAATCTAACGAAACTAATTTATCGTCAGCTCTGGCGATACTTTTGCCGAGCGATTCAATCTCCCTTTTACGAATCTTACTTTGCGTTTCTTGTTTTCGCGCGTTTCGGACGACGAATGTGCCAAGCGAATGCTAAAATATTTTAATTTGTCGGGAGAAATAAGACGATACTTTACATCGATATGTGTAACATCACCAATCCGTAACAGCATTGCCTAAGTGTGATCGATGAAAGCCGGTAAGAAAGTCTATTGTAATTCGTGGATGGTCGCGACCCAACTGTATTTATACATGTGCAGGTATGGCCGTGGTCTTAGTCGGTGCGGGTCTGTCCATCCTGAACGAAATTAGTTTTTTTTCTTTTTTTCAATGCGAATGCTACTCTGATTATCTCGAACGAACCTGCAGAGATTTTTAACTATAGCGTAGGAAGTATTTGATCGGTGTAGTGCCAAGTGCGATTGGATTACAAACATGAAGTTTCTTCTAGTAAGTATTCGATTTATGCAACACAAACTTTTCGAGCAATATATATATATATATACACGCGTACGTGATGCGAGATCGTTCTGTGGTTCGTAACGCTTAACGCGCCGATTTTTAATTTATCGTTTTAGATATTGTGTTTACTGGTCGCGAGCTTGCTGTGCGCCACAGCGAAAACTGAAACCGAGGAAGCTGAAGAGAAACCGGAAGTTACAAAGTTGGAATTGGTGGATCTCGGCGAGGGGGAAAGCGACGTCGACGACGAGGATTCGGAAGTTCAGAAAAAGAGAGACTCGGGGTATTCTTACAGGAGGCCAAACAATTTCGCGATGGCTTCGAGAACTCGTTTGCAAGTTGGACAACCCGGCCACAGGGGGCGTATCGTTAATAGACATCCCGCACAAATAAATCGACCAATTACCAAATACGGGCCACCGGGTTATCAGAATTCATCTCCAATGAGACCTGTGTCGCACAATCAACAGCACCGAGATAAATTGCAATTCCACGGTCATTTCAACCAACAACAACATTCGAACAACTTTGATGGCCGTCCGAGTGGCGGTTTGCTGGAACAAGAAGTCCCGAGTCCAATCAGACAGGTCGATTTCATCGAACCGAATCCAATATCCACTCAAAACGACGAACCGTTTTCAACTCATTCGGCCAATTACTTACCACCACAAAATCAAAAGCTACCCGGTTATTCCGCCCCGCAAACTTTTTCCCCGGCAGCTCAGGCAGCACAGAGACCGGAAGGTGATAACCAAGGTCAACCGGCGAACTTCCAGAGCCAGAACGTCGCGCTGCCGCAGGGGCAATTATCGGACGCGGCGCTTTTCCTCGCGCAAAATGCGCAAGCGATACAACAACTTTATGGCGCCCCTCCGAACGAGCAGAACTTCGCCCCACATACCGATCAATTCTTGGATCCCAATAACCAAGTTCAAAGTCCGAGCGGCCAGTTTCAAAATTTCGAGGCTGGCTCGCGAAGCCCGCCAAGCTTTCCAGGACCTCCTCTACCGTCGTACGCGTCTGGAACGCTTAGCGCCCAAGAAACTCTAGAACAAATACAGTCCCTGGAGAAGGATCGACTGATCGCTCAATTGCAGCGAGCACTCGTCACGCAGTCCCAAAGTGCAGACGCAGCAGGAAGGTACGCACAGAATCAGCAGAGCTTCGTACAGAGTCAAGATCTTCTGGCTTCCCTCGGACAGCGAATGAAGATTCACGGTTTAAATACGCACGCACAGAATACCGTACTCTTGGGCACTGGGAATACAGCTTTCAATCAATCACCTTTTTTGCCAGGGACAACAATCAGTCCGGGATTTCCGCTTAACTACGGACTACCGACAACCGTTCAGCCTCCAACCACTGCTACAACAGCGACAACCACAACCGCGCGACCCCCTCAGGCTGCTAAAGGCGATGGAACCTCGCAGCATGGTTCTTCCGTTCCTGCGCCATCCCAATCGTCGCACGGGCCAGGAGTTGTTCCCGTTTACGGTGGATTCGTTCCCACTTTAATTGCCGGTGATACGGCTTTCACGTCGAGCGTACCAACCTACGGTCCTGCCTTTTTCGCGCCCGGCGCTGTCGCATCCGTTCAACCGAGTTCCTTTCCTACGCACTTTGGACTACCCATTCCTGCCGATCACGGTCAGAAGCCCACTTCCGAAACAAAACCATCCACCACGCCGTCAATTCCCTCGACAAATCGACCCGCTGTCCCCTCGTCTCCGCCAGTCAATACCGTGCCCTTTCACCCAGTAGCGGCGTCTCTTCATCCAGTGACTCCTTTGCAACCAGTGCTCCCACCAACGCACGTGCATCCCGTGCAAACCCCGTCAACGACGCATCCGACCTACGGGTTGCAAACAGCGGTAATCAATCCGCTTTTGTACAAGCCGATCAAACCGGTCTATCCATTCTACTATTACCCGAACGTCGCGTATCAGGTGCCTAAGCCGGCGTTACCGACTTATCCGTGGAGCTACGCGCCAACCTATGCTCAAGCGAAACCGACCCAAATATGGAAATGACATTGATCCCGTTCTTTCACGGGTTGATCATTGCTCACTTTCTCGCATCGAGATTGACCGTCTACCCACGTGGAAAAGAGAGCCCGAATAGTCGAGGGATGCAGCCATGACATCGAGTTGGGATTGCAAACGACGCGGTTTAAAAAGAACGACACTTTCGCAGCTTGATCGACGTGGCTCGTGTAAAAGAATTCTTTCTTTTTTTTTTTTTTTTTTTTAATCTCTCGAAGAAGTAGAGTGTGGAGTTGGAAGGTTTCAAAAATATCTTTTTATCGATGTTTCATTTTGTCCTTCACGATTTATAAATCTTTGGTATATTATTGGTGGAAGGTATTTCCAGTGCTTTATATAAAGATAGTCGGGGTTTTACTTTTCGTACAGACTGGGATACGCGGGCAAATATTCGTGCTTTTAAACCTTACGTTTATATACTTGTAGGTTAATGTGATTTCATTGTGTTTCTATTCGCAACGTGCAGACATGCCATTAACACGTCATATCGATTTTCGATGTGTTTTGCCTATTTTGTTAACTGCGTGCGATTTTCAATCGAATGTTGTATATACACCAGTTTTATTTATTACGTTCAATAAATATTTTTTTACCGTTGAAGAAACTTTTCTTTCATTTTTATCGACCGTGCGCATAAAACAAAGCAAGTCGAAACTCTGTAAGATCCGACACTGAATCGAATGACTCTGTTCGAAAAATTCAATTCACAGGCGGCGTTCTCATTTCGCCTCCAATGAAAGTACACCCTAGAAACCCAACTGCCTCCATTTCCGGCCTGCAAACCTATACCAAGAAACTCTCACCGAAGACTTAATGGGCGTCCGGCTGATCTGTCGTGACTCGATGACCTCAAAAGTCGTTCGATAATTCTAATCACGATCAATTTATTGTTGACCAGATTATTCGAGTAATTCGACGCATACATAATATTATAGACACAGAACGTACATTTTATTATTGATGTCCTACACGTTGCAACACATTTTTGATAAAAATAAAATTAAACCTGATTTAACCATTGCTAGATACAACAATCTGAACACGATTGGTGTCATCAACGAGTTATATAGACAGGTAAATATGTTATTGGAAACTTTTATAATAGTAATATCTTGTTCAAAGTATGGATATTAATATGGAATGGAATGTTAAGTGAAGTGACGTAGAGAGAGAAAGATAGAAACGCTAAGGAAAAGTCTCATATTTATATAGTGATATTACAAAGTCATATTATATTATAAATATTTATAAATTATTTGACTTTATAAATATTTATATATTATAAAGTCATATTAGTTATATTGTAAAGTCTCGTATTACATGGATCTTGTATCTGAAGGAAATATATATTACATTTGTTTGTAAGTGTAACATTTTCTCAAAATGTGTTGAAATGATGTTGCACACGGGGCAAGATGGGACTTGCTATTTATTGTTCAAATATAACAAAATGACTGTAACTATAGGCAAGTTGCCGAATATGGTATTCAAATTTGGGCTTTAATAGCGCTGTGTATGAAAATGTCCCCATCGTGTTACCTTGATATTAATTAGGAATGATAATATCTTTATTTGTTTATAAACAGTATCTGCTAATAGTCGAATAATTAAATAATTAAAAAGTGTCTAATTGATAATTAGACTGCAGATTTTTAAGCGTTGTAAAGCCTCAAGATACAAAAACCTATGCATATAACATGCAAAAATGTATAAAATATTCAAAGTAGAGTATTTATTGCAATATTTGGTAATTGAAACAAATTTCTACTTGCACTCCATTTCTTTAGTTGTGCTCATAAATATAAAATATAAAGATTCATTAAAGTCCTCAATCTGTTGATAATATTCAGGAAACAATGTGATTGTGAATCGTTGTTTTAAAACATGTAAAAAAATGAAATCATGAGAATCAGAAATATATGATCAGTGAAAAAAATCCAGTGCACCGTAGTACTGTATGGTGAAAAATTCAAATACTTCTTTCGTTGTTAGTTCGTAGCATGGAAGCTGTGCAAATACAAAATTGTTTGCAATTGTTCCGTTTATCTCGCGCCCTCATCTTGGCCTTTCTACCCATATTGTACTTTTCACTAAAATTTCAGAGGAATACGAAGAAGTGCAAAGAGTACTAGTCTTGATCTAGTTAGTGAAATGAAGAATTAGCATGGTTACAAATTTGATCAGCGCAATTGATAGAGTTAGCTGCATATGTAGAATAAAGAACATCTTCTAATTGTATGGATGGATTATAAAACTTTGTAAGATCGAGAGAGAATGTACATTATATGATCTTTCGTTAAATTTTTTCACGCGATTATATTGATAAAATTTGAAATTAATGCAAAAATGTACGTAGATGTCACAAGATATTTATTTTAAATTAATTAAATTTCAGTTTACACATACAAGAAGTGTATGTATGGAAAAATAAATTGAGAAAGGAGGAATAAGATCTTTTTATACGACGCGTTTCGAGAAAATCGAGTTTGAAGTGATAAATTGATCAAACGAGCGCAACGGTACAAATGTTGGATGAAAATTGGGACGATACCTTCGTCCACCAGACTTCATTCCTCTAGATTTTCATCTATGAAATCACATTAAAGAATCACGTTGACATCAGTTCGCAACTTTTTTGATTCGCTGAGCAAAATTGTGTCAACGACATCAGGGAATTTCAGCAATCTGTAATTAATCAAAATATACAAGATATTGAAACTAATTGGCATTCCCCACTTGATTGATATAATTATACCAAACTGTATTATTATATCAGTTATACCAATTCACGTTGTTTACAAACGATAACTAGTCGAAATGGCTATACTACGCAATTTAAGCTCGATTTTCTCGAAAACGAAACGTCATAAAATTTCATTCCCTTCTTTTGATTTATTATTGCGTACAGATTCATCTCCTGACCGATTTTATCGCATATTACAGTGTATTAATGTATTATTAATAAGATTATCTTGTATGTTTCTATAAAATTGATGTGCATCGTTAAGCTTCCATGTTGTTTCTATCGATATAGTCATGGCGATTGGTTCTTGTTATAACGCTATAAGAAAAAAGTGACTGACAAGATTGCCTGTCGTTGATCCTTTGATTTTGAAATTAAATTTATTACTAAATGAAAGCTTATACACTGACGTATCAAATTTTGAGAAATGAAAGAGATAAAGATGATAGAAAGAGTGGAACCGGTATTAGGTTGTGCCGAGCGAGAGAAAGCGATATGATCGAGTGCATGTCACATTGAATGAAACATTTTGAACTTTAAAAAATTTAAGTCTAAACTCGTCAGAGAACAATTTTTTTAAATCATCTAACCAGTACAAACGACTCCTTATATCTAAATTTCAACTTGAAACTGAATGAAATTAATTTAAACTTTCTTGTCGTTTTAATTACTATTTGATCCTCTTATCAAACGATTACGTAGAATTTAATTGATTTCTGACAATATTTCACGTAACGTAAATGATTTCTGCACGTGTCTCGCGAGTCAGTCCGTCTCATGATTAGGTCCAAAAATATTTATAGATGAATGAGATATATTCTAATGAAATACGTTTAGAAACGACAAACGTATTTATCGTAATTAGACTTTCCGATGTTACTTATATTCGTAGCTTCGATCTCGCAAAAGTTGTTTGGAACTTGGACTGGTTTGTCAACTCGTGCACGATAAGCGAGTTGTATCTCGGAAAGGCAATGATGTTACGTTGTGGCGCAATGCAGGTACAAAGTCTATCAAAGAACCGTGTGACCGAGTTACTTACACGATTATACCGCTAAACGTGCTAGATTTCTACAAATACAAAACAGGTGTAATCGTCTTTAAAGCGAATGGCCATTAAATTTTCCGTGAGTCGTGGTCTCGCACGAAGAAAAAGGGCAACGGTCACGCGCTGGCCACGGCTTGCGTAGACACCACTACTCTGCGTTTCACACAGGAAACTCGTCAACTCACTTTCCGCGAGTGACCCGAATTTCATTCTGCTTCTCGTTTTGGTGCACTTCGTGCACTTTTACCGTTTTACTTTGAACTTGTCTGGTCGGGATTTCTTCTTTAAAAGAAAAGAAAAAAAAAAACAGAGAAAAAAAATCGCTTGTATCGCGAGAAATCTAGAAACTGGAAAAGTCAAGAAAATAAACAGACCTAATCTCCTCTTACTCTGTCAGTCAACGACGCGGGTATTATCAATCGATGTCAAAAAGTTCCGCAACTTTCAAATTTTTTTGCATAGTTTAAGCTCGTTTATTACAGCAACGTATATATGTTTCTTTTACATATGTTATATATTCACGCGCGTATAAAAAATGCAGAAAGAAAAAAATGATTTTCATTCATTTTACCCGCTATGAGCTATAAGGTGGCAATAAATTGATTATAGCGTACGAAACACATTAACGAGTTTTAAACGTCCGCGCTTTTTAAGATAGTGACGCACGCCGTGTAATGTATTATATTACTGATATATACAGAAGTCTATGAACTCTAGTAGTAAATTATTTGTTGCATAAAAAAGTAGTTCAGGTTTAGAGATTACTTCTCCTGTAAATGAATGCATAAAAGTCGTGTAAAAGTGATACATGATTCTTTAAATGGGTTCGTATAATTTATCATACTAATTTAATGTGATAATTGATGCATTATTTTCATTTCTATAAAAATACGACAAGGATGTCTTTTTCATATGACTTTTATACCTTCACTCGCGAAAGAACTATTTTTATGTAAGTATGTATGTAAATCATTCGCTTTTTCTAACTGATGTACTTGGTAGAGTAACTCGCCATTAATTCGCATTGGTCACTCAGTATACAACACGTTGATAACGTAACTATCAGACTGTTAATTACATCCACTCTCTGTGCAAATGATATACGAATTTACGTTCGTGTCTGAAAAATGTCCCATGATCTTTGCGTAGTCCAATTGAAAGTTCACGTTGCATCTAACAGGGAAGTTCACATTGTATTTTAATGCGATGTTCTATTTGAAAGAGAATGGAAATTTCTCAAAAGTGTTTTGCAACTATGTATATTTGATTAGAATACCGACTTGGATTACTAAATAAAATTCACTTTCACAGTATGCAAGTAATATTTGTTACATCTTTCAATTATTGATTATTCACAGCTCGTTTAATAGACTTACATTAATTTCTTTTTTTTTTTTAATGTCGCATCGACAACTAAGTTTATTATATTTATTGCTTCGATGAATTGTAAAACAATTTCTGTGTTGTTCAAGTTGATTGGGAATCTTGGCCAATTGTATTTATTTCTGCACATTCAGCAATTAAACGTCTTATTGTCAGCTTTGTAACGCATCATGGTTAAAATTCCTTCGTGATTAAAAATTTTTGCTATGCAGTTTAATATGCCTTATTAATAATCTGACTTGGTCTGATCTGTTGACTGGCAGTTTCGATGAATGCAAGTTTATTTTTCCATTTGCTAAGTGTATTCGGTCAGGGACGACCAATTTTTGATCATTGGTATGATACTGTGTATCCATTACTATCTTAAAATATTACGTTGCAGCAAAAGTTTGTGGGGCAGAGGACAAATACGGCGAACTTCCTTCATCCCACGAGTGAAAGTAAAACAAAATCAATCGGCGGTTTTCAGCTGTTACAGATTGTGGACCGTTTCTTTGAACATATTTTATTCGAGTCGCCACCGATTTCTCACAACAATTTTTCCTCAGCAATACTTTTAACTTTTCTGTCAACGATTATACCGCGCGAAAATAAAAGCACAACAACACACATCTCGTCCGCGCATTTCACTTTCCAATATCAAAATGACTTTCAGTAGCTTTGGAAGGCGGAGGATATTTGCTATATGAGTCACAGTTCCTTTCATATTGTATTATAACGGCGGCCGCAAAAAGCAGAAAACTATTGTTTTCGACATGAATCTCTAGAGGAAAATTTTACAGACAATGTTGCATTATAATAAGTGAGTCTACGCAGTGCTCTTATTTTTAGAAAATTTCGCAAAACAAAAGGAAAGAGACACGAGTGATAATTGATAATTTGATAAATTTCATAAAATATAATGACAGTCAAAAAGAAGTTACATATTTCAAGATACTAATTTCCATTCCCCAGCGAGTGATCTCAAAACACTGCGTATATGTATATTTCAAGATGTTACTTTTCATTCCTTGGCGAATGAATTTTACACTTATGCGCATACGTCCTCGATTGCTTCCGTACCTGTCACTGTCAATGGATCTCAGGAAGGAAATTGTTTTCTTCCTTTTTTCTCACCAAGGTGCGTTGACTTCACTGGCAAAGGAAATGCCAGTTTGCGATCGCCAGCAAACAATGACCGATAAATATCGATTTAGGAACTTTTACCATGCACGACATTCTCATTTGCAAATTTTACCATTCCGTGATTATAGATTAGACTACGATCCGCCGATGCGCGTTTCTGCGGAGGTGGTGGTGCACTAGTACCACCGCCGTGAGACTCACCTTCACCTAGACCTTTCTTTCACCATGCAAGAGGGGATTTGTATATAAAAGCTCTCTTCTGGATAGCAATGGCATCAGAAACTACAATTTCACTTACACACTCGGTTGTCACTTGGCCACGGCACGTACAGAAGACCAACAGAATACCAACAGAATAATCTCGCTAAAGGATCAACATGAGATCATTAGTAAGTCGATTAACATTCTTCACGTCGTTAATTAATACTCGTTGGCAATTACGTTTCATTGTTGCTGTGTGCAAAAATTCGCAAAAGTAATTTAATTTGATTCAACGCGTATTTGTAGGTGCTATTGATCCTCGTAGCGGCAGCTATTGCAAGCGTTTCCTGCGAAGCGAAGGGAGATAACCGACCACTGAGGCCGCCGCCGAAGGGCAAGCGCGGCGTCGTTGAATATTCCGGCGGCGGATCCTCCTACAATTCACCCATCATAAGTTCCTCCGGATATAGCGGCGGATCTTATTTGGGACATTCGGCGGGCATTCAGAACTTGGGAGGTGGCATTCTCGGACACGGTTCCATAGGATACTCGCTGGGATCCGGAGGACTCACCGTCGGTCTTCAAGGGCTGAATTCAGGCGGACACTCCGGGCAATCCTCGTACGCCACGCCGAGTCTGAGCTCCGCCGGCGGTGGAGGAAGCAGCATCGGTCTGTTCAGTTCGTCCTCCAACAAGAACGGGCCAGTTACGTTCGGCGCGCACGGCGGCGGTTCTAGCAGTTACTCAACGGTACCAGTCTACGCAACGGGAGGCCACGGATTGTCGTCGTACGGCAGCGGTAGTATCAGCCTTCCGGCGATGTTGGGACACGGGTACGGCTCCTCGTACAGTTTGCCGGGGGCGTCGTTAAGCTCGCTGGCCAGTTCTTCGAGTCACGGCCTGCCAATCCAATCCATTGCACCGAGTTCGTCCTATCACTCGGTGAGCGGAGGTTTGGTAATCGATTCCAGTTCGCTTGGAAAGGCATCCTCTGGCTATAGCCTCCCCGTTTCTTCCTCTCACGGAAGTTCGTCTCTCGGCGGCTCCGGCAGCTACTCTCTCCCATTGTCGTCGGATGGATCCGCCAGTTACTCTTTGCCAGTCTCTTCTGGATCATCCGGCGGTCATATAACGCTCTCCAGTGGATCGTCCGACTCTGGTTACTCCCTTCCCGTTTCTTCCGGATCATCCGTCTCCAGCTCCCATTCCAATTACATACCATCTTCCTCCGAAGTGTCATACTCATCGGGCGGAAGCGCCAGCTACTCCGACTCGAGCTCCAGCTATTCCGGATCAATTTCCAGCTACTCCAGCCCCACTGTCGGCTATTCCAATCCCAGCTCGAGTTATTCCGGCTCATCCAACGGGTACTCGACGAGCTACTCGGCACCTTCCACTTCGTACAGCGTTCCAGTGGAGTCTCATGGTTCCTATTCAAATCTGAGTCCTAGATACGTTGCGTACACCGGCTCGAAGGGTTACGAGAATTCAGACACCACCAGCAACAGATACGATACGATCTCGTATTCCAGTCCAAATGGGAAATATTAAATTACCAAATTGTCGAATACGCATGTACGAACGTAATACGCATACGAGAAATCCCAAATGCGAGAAACGTAGTCTCTCTAACGGATGATTAATCGTGGCCCGTTCTTGGACAAGTCGATCGTCCAAGGATCGTATGACGCCGTGCTAATTTACATTTAAGCATTTAGTGTAATTGTTTTATTTAAGACGCCGTTGCGTATTTATGTTGTTTGCTTCGAGCATGCGTTTGATAACATTGACACTGCGATGTTTGTTTCATAGTTTTTATGCATACTATGTTGTTTATAATAAAGCGATTTTTTTTTTTTTTTTGTAATCTGCTGATTATCTTACACTCCTCCAACCAAGTATAACAGAATTTAGAAATTTCGCAATGTCGTACAATCGTTGGGAATATTTTACGATAATTGACAAACTTTCGATTGGAAAACGAACAGTTGCTGTACACGTAAAATATTTCAAGGTATATCGCTTTTTACTTGACCGATAAAACATGGTGGTTCAACACGAAACGATTCGTCGAGCTGACTAGTACTTGGAGCAGCTACTTTCGTTAACGTTATTTTTTTTTTTTTCTTGTTGGTTGTTGATACGTGACTTACAACTCATGACCGAAAGGTTTCTTTTTTATTCGTACACGTTTCACGGTGAAAGTAAATATAACGGCGAGAGAAGTAGAAGAGAACGGTCGTTACATATAATAAGGATGAGAGCAAGAAACAGTGTCAATGCGTAAAAAGAGGATCACTTTTACTGCAAGGCCGGCCCTGAGCGAAATGAGCGAATTCCTTTCTAAACTTTTGTTCTTTTTGGGAAAGTGCCCAACGAGTCGTATACGGTACAAGCCGGTCGCTGCTCGTCTGCGGACCGGTTTAATACCATTCACGAGGAAACTATTCTTTTACCTCTGCCCTTATTCCTATGACAGTAACGGTACCGATATTTTTGTCCGAGGAAAGCTAAACGTTTGAACAAAAAATGAATTGTCTTGCACAACTCGAAATATAAACTCGAGGTTTATATAAGTGTGTTTATATAAATTAGCCGGAGAATTTCAAGTTCATCATACTCTCCAAACGAGAACGTGCGTTGGGGAGGATTAAAATAATTGTTGGAAACTTGAAAACTTTGTACATTCGTTATAAAAAGAGAAGTTTACGTAGTATCGGTATCTAACTGACTCCTTTTTATCACTGAAAGTGATTTTAGCGTGGATAACCCAGCAAATTGGGCCTCTTCAGGCGCAACGCTAATGCAACGAAAATTAGCGATTGGTTGATTTGGGTCACGTGATTCATGAGGGGGCGTGGCGTAGACCTCGAGTAGGAGTGGCGTTGTCTGAGCGATCGCTCCTGCAATTTGTTTTGTATCGATTCAAATGTTTGCATATCAATAAAATTTTATGGCAAAAAAGTCATCTTCGTTTGCTCGGTCCAATCGGAACAATTGCTTCTGGGCCTTTCAGCGAGACGAATCGTACTGGGGTACAAGTCGTGCCAAGTTTTTATTTTTAGTTTTGTATGTATCTTTTGCACAGTTTTATTACTTTCAACATTTTTATACGTATTTTTATTATCCATCCTTCGTTTAATATCCTTCGTCGAATCCGCGGTGTAACGCGAGACCGGGCAGAAGAAAGTGTACAAGTACAAGCACGACCCACTTTTCGACGATCGCACGTGGGCACGGACGGATAAATACGCATCGCCGCGTCAAAAATCGTGACGCGTACGAAAAAGCTCGAGTAATCTGAGAGGATGCCGATCCGAGACGTAGACTGGCTCGTCGGTGTAAGTGATAGGAAAGTCACATTTCACTATTTCCCGACTGGTTCTACCAGAGCGACATACGTTGCGTTTCGCTTTTGAATCGGTGCCAGTGACGTGCCTTGAGCGAAAACGGGGAAAATTCAGCTCTTACTCTTCGTTTGAGCGAGATTTATGTAGGTTATTCGATAAATTAAAACATCTTGATATACTTTGGATCACCGGCACACCGTTAATAATGGGTAATCCTTTTTATCCGATTAGAAAGGATACTTTCTCACGCGATTCAACTGCAACACATGATAGAAAATCTATCATTTCTATTTCATTTTTACCGAACGCCGAATAAGATTTTAACTCGACGTGTTTGTTCGTCGCTACGAGTTGCTAGAAGTCGCGCGGTTATCGAAGGCGTGGTCCCCGCGGCGAAGATTCGCAGCAGATCGATGCGGCGAACGAACATGGTGCCCGGGTGAAAGTAACGGCTACTCGAGTGGATGGACACTCGGGTGGACTGTGTGTGTGTGTGTGTGTGCGCGCCAATTGATCGCGAAAGAACATCCGCCTTAAAAGGCGTTCGCGCGGCCGGCAACTGAAAAAAATTGT